>JAOUQZ010000002.1:24361099-24372521 GCA_028564935.1 Neosilurus hyrtlii
AAAAAAAAAAAAAAAAATATATATATATATATATATATATATATATATATATATATATATATATATATATATAAAATAAAATAGAAATAAAATATAGCATACAGAAATATATATAAAATAAAGTATAAATGCAATAAGATGAAATATAAATGCCAGAGCTGGGGTATTGGACAAGGACTTCATTAGATTTTAGAAATGATCCAGATCAAGTTTTGGATCCAGGGCATTTTAAAAAATTGTTTAACATTGTGAGATGGGATGATTTTTTTTTTGAAGTGTCATTTTATAGCAGGCCCAGCAGGGGGCACTGCGTAGTTTCTGTAATTTGCAAAAAGTAATGTGTAGGCTTGGAATTTGCTTCAAAATTTGGATCCGGAATTTTTTAAAGAATTCTTTATCATTGTTTTGGGTTTTTTTTTTGTTTGTTTTTTTAAATTTTAGAATCCACACAGACCAAAGGCCCTCTCATAGGTCTATAATAAAATAAGTAACATCTTTTTTATGGAAGAAAAACAGCAAAAAATGTGCGATAGAAAGGTTTGGGTTTGCAGTCTCCACGTGCTCTTATCCTAGATAGATTATAACTACTTCTTTTTAGAAGTTTTTTAGTAAACCACAGGTCTTTAAGCAACACTTGTTTTATTTCAGCAGTTTCTGTTTTTCACTAAAGATTCTGACTCTGAATTTCCAACCACTGACTGGGAAAAACATAAAGAAATACTACAGACCATCTTCATCTAGTGATGTCATGTGGCTGCTCACAGCATCGACCGTAAACACAGCATTGCTTTTTTCCATATTAAACAAATTATATCAGTGACACAGTGTCTCAGTGGATATCACTGCCTCTGGGTTTCCTCTGTGTACTCTGGTTTCCTCCGATGATCCAAAGACATGCACATTAGATCAAAAAACACACACACATTAAAGTCACCAATACATTTTACTCTCACTCACTTATTTGCTAAACCGCTTAATCCTACTAGGGTCGCCGGGGTGACCGGCTCTGGGTGAAGGTGGGGTCCACCCTGAACAGCTCACCAGGCCTCCACAGGGCAACACACACACACAGGCATTCAGACTCACACCTAGGGTCAATTTGGAGCAGCCAGTTAGTCTAATGTGCATGTCTTTGGACTTTGTAAGGAAATTTAATTACCTAGAAGAAACCCACGCAAGCATGGGGAGGACATGCGAACTTCACGCAGAAATGTCCTCGCCGAGCACGGGACTCGAACCCAGGACCTTCTTGCTGCGAAGCAGACATGCTAATCACTGCACCCTACTGCATTCATCTGTTTGTTAGTTTTCTTGTAGTCTCTACTGAAGGAGATTTTGAATAATTATGGAGGTAATCAGCTCTTGACAGGTTTCTCCGTCTCTCTTTCACTTTCTTCCTCTCTAATTTATATTCCCTCCAGTTAAAGGGATGTGATGGGTATACATCTTCTCTTACAAAGCAGGTCTATAATTAGGGTCTATCCCTAGAGCCAAGCCTCTCCGTTTAGATCACTCGCAGACGTTTTGACTTCCCACACACCGAGACACGTCGTTACTCTGATGTGTAGTTGGAGACGCTGAAGAATTTTAACGACTGTGTGCTTTTCTTGTTTGCTTGTGAGGCATCAGGGGTTTTCACACCGAATTCAAACAACAGATTCAACAAATAAAAGAGAAACCGAGGTAAAATAAAAGGACATTTTATTACATTGTGTTTTTTACAACCAAGCAGTGACAATAAATCAGTATAAAATATGTATACAACATGCTCGCTGCACGATCCACAGATAATCGAATTATAAGAATGTGTAAATTAGCCCACATTATTTATATAATAATAATAATAATAATAATAATACATTTTTAATCACTCATTTGCCCAACCACTTAATCCTATGACTCACTGGGTACGCAGAGTGGTTAGCATGTCCGCCTCACAGCGAGAAGGTCCTGGGTTTGAATCCCTGGCTCAGGCGTTTCTGTATGGAGTTTGCACGCTCTCTCTGCGGTTGCGTGGGTTTCCTCCGGGTACTCCGGTTTCCCCCCACAGTCCAAAAACATACACAGTAGGATGATTGGCTGTCCCAAATTGCCCCTTGGTGTGAGTGTGAGTGTGAATGGTTATATGCGTGCTAGACCGGCTGAGGTGGGTGCCGGCCTCTGCGCGACCCTAATTAGGATTAAGCGGCTTAGAAAATGAATAAATGAATGAATGAATAAATGAACATGCTAATATGCTAAATATTATTTTGGTTTCGGTAAATGATGCAAACATGGCGGCATGGTTAGCATGTCTGCCTCATAGCAAGAATAACCTGTGTTTTGGGGCAGGGGTGTTTCTGTGCGGAGTTTGCATGTTCTGGGTACTCCGGTTTTCTCCCACTATCCAAAAACATGCACATTAGGTGAACTGGCTGTTCTAAATTGCCCCTAGGTGTGAGTGTGAATGCTTGTGTGTGTGTTGGCCCTGCAATGGTCTGGTGAGCTGTTCAGGTGTACCCCACCTTCAACCACAGTCTTCTGAGATAGGTTCAAGTTTCCCCACAACCCTAATTAGATTAAGCGGTTCGACAAATAAGTGATTGAGTAAGTGAGCAAATGAGTAAAACAGGAGAGGATGTCAGAGGTTTTATTCTTTGGTGTATTTCGGCTGGGACCAGTATAGAGAAGGACTAAAACCTGTACGGTTACATCATAAAATCTCACTCACGCGTCGAACTCGCGCTCCTTGACATGACAAAACAAGATTTTCAGCAGCACGGAGCATCCACTGAATTCATGCTGGGATCTCAGGTGTATTTTTTTCCTACTATAAAATGTGAGTAGGCTTAAATGAAAATCGTATCTCTTGTCATGAATCAATCGAGTTTTGTCTGCCACATGGAAGAACTTGTGAACAAACTGCTAGTAATTCGCGAGCAAAACGCTTTTCACTTTGTGACCTTCTCGCGACATGTACGGACTGTTCAGGGTCTTCAGAGCCTCGTTGTGCAACATTCGCGGATGAGAGTGTGATGAGTTTTAGTCTTAGAACAAGTCTTATAATAAATGTTTACCTTCCTCAAAACAATGTCCATATACTGTAATGTGTCGTAATCTTAGTCGATTTATCCAGTGAACTCTACGACTGCGGTAGTACCCTATTGGCTAGTTGTTGCTGTCGGACATAGAGAGACAGAGCAAGAAAATGTTCATGGTCACCCAGAAACAATACAGTTTCTTGTCCCTCTCTATACGGGTCCCAGACTTAGGAAACTAGAAATACAGATTCCAAACTCTAACACAACAGTCTAAAAATAACAATACAAAAATAACAACGTTTTTATTTTATTTACTAGCCTAAATATACAATATTTCAAACTCAACTATGTAGTTTATACTAATTCTTTAATATTCACTTTGTCCCATTTTTATTGTCCTCCAGAAATCATGAAAAGAAAGAGCAAGACCCCTGTGGCAAAATAAATAAATAAATACATACATAAACCTCAAGATTTTCTTGCACAAAACTCAAAAAATAGCTTAGCAGGATATAGATCTATTCTAGATTGGCTTTCTTGATCTTCCCAAGAGTATTCATAGCCAAATTATCAATTGTTTTTCTTACCTCCACCAGGGAGGTTAAGTTTCACCTGTGGTTTGTGTGTTTGTTTGTTTGTTTGTTTATTATCAGGATTACGCAGATTTGGATAAGGAAGACTCCATCAGGTTTTACAGATGATTCCAATGATATTCTGGATTCAGAAAATTTTTTAAAGGATTCTTTAACATTGTAAGATAGGATGATTGTTTTTTTGGAAGTGTGGTATCACAGTAGGCCAGAAGGGGGCATTGTGTACTTTCTTGTGTTTGTTTGTTTGTTTGTTTGGGGTTTTTTTTTCAGCAACAGTTTTATTGTTGAAGATTTTTGGAGCTATGGAACTTTCTATTCCTCAAATTCCCACTGATACACATTATGGCTGAGTTGACTTGGACATTCTGACATCTAAATATAAGGAGGTGACATTAAAAGTTATGGATCCACTGGCTATGTCCCATGAATCCCTGGCGGTTCCCATACCCCACTTTAACACTTACTGGTCTAGAATATGAGTTTTCTTTAACAGTCCTAAAAAGTTTCTTCTATTTAGCTTTTAAAATGTTCAGTACTTTCAACCTACACTAATAATCCAGACCCGGTGAGTTGAGAGCAGGAAAACCCTGAAGTTGTAAATGCCATTGATTCCTCAAGATGCAAGTTTAAAAGTCCTACTCTAGGGTTTTGATCAGTTAATTCAAATTTGCTTCGGATGAAGATCCCACACAGGACATCACTGAACAGTTTGGGATTCAGTACTCTAGGAGGAATCAGGTTTAGCTCTTGCTTGGCTGGAACAGAAACCTGCAGACACCAACGAGTATATATTATTGTGGGGTGTCCCATGTAATGGATAAACCACTTAACGATGCTCTGCCCAGGGGCCAGATTCTGTGTCACCTTGTCTCTTTGTCAGGATGTCCCTCCAGTTTGTCATATGACCTACACACTGTGAAGATGTCAGAGCGATGGGTGCTACCACCCTAAAACATCCAACCCGCAGAGCTTTACGCACTTCACTTCTGATTCCTCTATTCCTCATATCGCCGGCTTTACTCTTAGAAATGCTCTGCCAAAAGCGATATTACATGTACACCAATTGCATTTACATTTATTGCTTTGGCAGACACTTTCACCCGAAGAGACTCACAGTTGTGTCGGGCAGATGGCAGGCTAACAGTGGCAGTTTGGTGGTACAGAAATTCAAATTCGCATCCATATGATCAGTAGGCCAGAACCCTGTCCATTGATCCACCACTGTCTTGGATTGCAAAATGCCTCAATTTCATTCTTTTGGATAATTCAAATGTTGAGACTATACATTGGGGATGAGAACCAATTTCTGATTAGGTGTAGGTCTACAACAGCTTCAAAAGGACATAGGATATAATTTATGTCTGATTTGTGAGGTTTTTCCAGCGTATAACAGTTAACTAATCACCTGGTACTCAACCAGAGTTTGTTCTTGTCTTGTTCAACAAAGAATAGCAAGCTGTGAGCTTAATAATAACCATAGTTTGTTTTTTACCCCAAATATATCTGAGCCAGCTAATCAAAGTCAGGGAACTATCTTCTGCAAGAGGTTGAATCTCCATGCTGCACATTTGATATAATCAGCTAAGTTTTGGAGCCTTAAAACTGATCCTTTAATATGATTCTTCCAAAAATCTGCGACAATCTACATTGTTTCTTATGACTCCCTCGCGTTTTCAGAGCCGAATGTCATCAAGGGAGGTAAGGCGCCTTCCAAACAATTGCTCTTCATATCCTAAAAGTTGACGAAGGAACCCAGCGTTTGGTGCCGCACAAGCACGCCTCTCTTTGAGCCAACGGAAGGCATGAAGTAGAGACCAGCGGCGCTGTTCCATCAAGAAGCCCAGTGTCAACACCGAGCTACGGCTCCTTCCCAGGCTGCAGTGCACCAGCACACGCCCTCCAGGCGAGCCTGGTGAACCCCTCAGGGCTGCTGCTATGAAATGCGACGCTTCTGGGAGTGCCTGGCGAAGGTCCTGTTGGGCATCATCGCTAAGGCGGAGTCGCAGATACCGCAGAACATTGGGGAAGGCATCTGGGATCTCAGCGGTGGCATTGACCACGTGTGTAATGTGTAGGTTCTTGATGATCCGGTAGTCCTGCGCTTGCAAGGCAGAACCTTGGTACAGTGCCCCTTCCAGTATCTCTGATGGATAGATGGTGAGGAGTCGGCGCTCAGACTCGAGAAGGACCATTCGAGGTGTACACAGGAAGGGGTAGAGTGAGTGGAAGGCGGAGTAGCCGCCTAGCAAGATGACAGGGTCCATGCCGAGTGCACTCAACTGGAAGAAGCAGTGCTGCAACGTGGGGCTGTCGGCACGTGCCTCTTGGCTGCCTACTGTAAACAAGAGAAGAAAGAAAACAGAGCCTTGTTAACAGACTGACCTGTTGGCTTCCATTCATTCATTCATTTGCTGAACTACCTAATCCTTCTAGGGTCACGGGGAGGCTAGGGCCGATCTCAGCCGACTCTGTGTGAAGGCAGGGTACACTGTCCATTGCAGGGCCAACACATGCACACGAGGGGCAATCGAGAATATACATGTGGCTTAATGGGCATGACTTTGGAATGTGGATAAAAACCGGAGGACCCAGAGAGAACAGACACAAGCACGGGGACAATACGTAAATACCACAAGGAAATACCCTCACTGCCCAGGGACCTCACTGCACCAGCCAGGAACTTGAACCCAGGATGTTCTTGCTGTACCATGCTAACCAATACACCACCATCGACACCCTTCCTTGTACACCAGTGGCTATCAGATTTAGTGTAGTACAGGTTGGTGCTTGACACATCCAAAACACTTGGTAAATAACTGAAGAGTTGAAGAGTCTTTGAGCAGGACAATATCTAATGTGCACTGGACTCTGATTTAACCTTCAGGATTCACTGTCATATCAATGTTCTGGCAGCCTGGTAGCATAGTGTTTAGCACTTCCGCCTCACAGACAAGGGTGTCTGCATGTCCCTCGGAGTACTCCGGTTTCCTCCCACAGTTCAAAGACATGCATATTAAGCTAAATGGATATTCCTGATTGCCCCTAGGTGTGAGTGTGAATAGTTGTGTATGTGTTGGCCCTGCGATGGTCTGGCGAGCTGTTGAGGGTGTGCCCTGCCTTGACCCAGAGTTAGTTCAGTTGGGCTCCAGCCTCCCCCGCGACCCTAATAAAGGATAAAGTGGTGCTAAAAATGAATTGAATTGAAATATCAGGGTCCCTTGGGACTTTTAATAGATCATTTTTAATTATGGTACTCAAATGACCAAATACTGTACTAGATACAGTGGATATGGTACTCAAACTCCTGTAATATCCAGATCTTGGTACCTGGGCTGTGTCCTTCCTCTGCATAAAGCAAAATGATGGAAAACTCCTGTAGCTGGACACAGCTTATCAAACAGCCGAGATCTGGGTGAATGACGGTTACGCTTGCACGTGCCGTAACCAGGTGACTCTGCTTATACCTGTGTTTCAAAAGACGTTGGGTACATAAGTGGGTAAGGGCTACTTCAACACAGCCTTATGTGTGGAAAACGAGCTTGAGTTCATCTGTGTGTGGGTGTGTTGCATGTGGTACCTGTCTGCAGAGCGACAATCCAAAATCAGGATGTAGTATGGGTCATGGAGTGCTGGCTCACCAGCTTCAGCGTTTAACAAGTTATACACCTGCTGTGGAGTCACGTAGCCTCTCTCTATATCAGCTTTTTCTGGAAGGGCAGGAACCAACAGCTCCTCTAAAACCCACATACAGACCCACAAATATAAAGACAAAACACACACAAGAACATAGACCCTGTGCTCCTGCAGTCCAACCAGTCCAACCTAGAGCCGATCCCAGCTGACTCTGGGTACAAGGCACGGTGCAGATTGAACAGCTGGCCCGTCCATTTCAGGGCTAACACAGACAAACGATTTACACTCACGTACAAATGTGGGGCAATTTAGAACAAACAAATAAGCCACCACACAGAAACACTCTCTCTCACCGAGCCTGGGGCTCGAACCCAGGATCTTCTTGCTGCAAAGTGACCACAGTGGCGCCCAGTCCAACAGTATACCATCAAGAAATACAAAACTCTCGAAGTGCAATACAAAAATTTTATTATCTGAATCTATATCTGTTTAAAGACAAATATCTATAGACTTTAATGTGTGGGGGGTTTATTAGGTTGTTAACCTAACGATATAACTGTCCTGTTATGAATCACTTTCATGCTTGATTTGATTTTGACACTATTGCTACTTTGAAAGACATAAATCTGCCTTTAATCTACTGGTTGAAATCTTACTGAACCATTTGGTACTTATCTATGTCATAAACAAAACAAATATCAATGCCATCTAATCATAGGAGGGCAACCTCCCTTCCCCAACCCCCACCCTTAAAAGGCAGTCTGTGAAAACCACACCCATTTTCAAATATATTTTAATCAAGACTAGAGTTCATGCTATTTAAACAGCCCAAGAAACCCCCAACCCCCCACCCTGACCCCCATTTAGCCCATGCTTCCAGCCCCTTTCGCACTTTACTAAAACTTTTAAAATTATGCAGTGGGTGGAGTTAGGTTTAGAGCTGGGGCAGAATTTACACTTTAAACCCAAAGTGGGTGTGGCCTAAAGTAAAAGAAGTTTTTGTAAGTTTGTACCACTGAGCCCTTATGTAAATTTTTGAAAACTCTAAAAAACCTACAAAGTCATCATACTTTTCACACAAATCTGCCTCCGCGACTTCCTCAACCTCAGCCTCCTGCTTTCGGAACCTTTTTGTAGTGTCCCCCAAGATCCCGGTCCGGGCCCACATATCTTTTTTTTTTCTTTTTCGGATGCCCCATCTGTTAATTGCGAACACCATGTTCTTATTCGATCTCATTCCTAAAATATGCTAAAAACATTTTCAAATAATACATCATCATGGTGCAAACCTTCGCTGTTTATCTGAGTGCCTTGAATGATGTCATTGCGAGACGGCTTGACAATGCCATTCATCTCCTGACAGCGGGCGCTGTTTTCTTCTTGCACGGAGCTCCGAAGCCCAGTCGAGGAGACGATACGACATTTATCAGACCTACGGGTAGGGGGCAGTATAGAGGGATTTAAACAAGAGAAATGGAGGAATAGAATATAGAAAATAAGATAAGATAGAAAGATAGATTTGAATCTACGACAAAAATCGTTCCAGGTTCGAGCCCTCCGTCATCGTGTAATACTCATCTCTCTTAAACAGTAAAGGGCTACTAAGAGGTCTGTTTAACCACATTTCTTATCATTTTAAGCATATGTGTAGTTGGATTAAAAAATAGGCATGTCTTGGGACTCACCTGGACAGTGCAATGCCCATGGTTTTGGATCGAAGGCATTCGGGATTCGCAGCCTTCTTCACTGCTATGGGCCAAAAGGTACAAGAGTCGATGCAACCATAATGGTGCCCACACACACACACACACACACACACACACACACACACACACACACACACACACCAACTGAAATCCTTGATGTTCTATTCCAATCACTCAACAAGAAGCAAAATCCTCAAGGATGCCGAACAGACGTGTGGAATCTGGTTCCTGTCCATGGTGCTCGTTGGTTCTCCATGTGTAAAAAAAAAAGGGACTGTTTTTTTCTTTCTTTCTTCTCATTTGTTCCTGTCCCCGTCCGCCCGTCCTTATTTTAGTAGGTTGCCGTGGTTATGGAGCAGGGTGAAGTGCTCTACATGAGCCAGGGCGAGCTGGACGTGACAGGTCAGTGTGTCACACACATCCGAAGTAGTATGTTAGATGATGTCAAGCGATAATGATTTTCCTTTTCGAAAGAAAAAAATTTGTACCGTTTAAACACACGGAGAATAACCTTCTATCTTTAAATACTTAAATGAAGGTAGTTTATTGTATAAAGAATCTAAACCTAATCCAAACCACCTCCATTTACATAAAAACATCATCTTCCTATAGTGGTTCATCTTATTGTTCGGTAATATTCTATTCATTTGTCCAAACCACGTGTTATTGTTAATGTTTATAAAGTACTTTTCCTTTAAAGTTCCCAAATCTCTAACCATGATGCTCTCTAGTGGCTAAAATTAGAGCCAACCCAACATATGAGTCAAAAAGCTCAGCCATTTTCATTCATTCATTTATTTGCCGAACTGCTTAATCCTAATAGGGTCTATGGGAGGCCGGAGCCTATCTCAGCCGGCTCTGAGAGAGGGTGGGGTACACCCTGAACTGCTTGCCAGACCATTGCAGGGCCGACACACATACAACAATTTACACACACACACACACACACACACACACACACACACACACACACACACACACACACACACACACTCACACCTAATGGTGATTTGGAACAGCCAATCATCCTACTGTGTATGTTTTGGACTATGGGAGGAAGCTGGAGTACCCGGAGGAAACCCACGCAAGCCCAGAGATAACATGCAAACCCCACGCAGAAATGGCCCGAGCACAGGAATCGAACCCAGGACCTTCTTGCTGTGAGGCGAACGTACTTCCAACTACGCCAACGTGCCGCCCTATTTAATTACTGTTAATAAAAAATGAAAGTATTGATAGACACTGAACTAAGAGATTATTAGGAATATTATGAGGTTTATGAGGTGATAAACCGGCTCTTTGATTGATACATAAGCTTAATGTCTAAACATAAAAATAAATCTATTGTTTATGTTGTGTGTTATTCCGTGTTACACTTCTTCAGGGTTCGAGATGCTGGTGCCGAAAGCTGATGTGTTAAAATACAGACGAAACCTTCATGTTCTCTTACCGGACTGCACCATCTGCAAGTGACACACACCACCACCACCATCACCACAAATCCCCACCACCCACCCCACCCCGAGCTCTGCACTTCTCTCTCCTCTGTTACATTCCTCCCACAGTCCAAAGACATGCTGTTCCAGACTGGCCATGGGTGTGAGTTGTTCAGAGAGGGTGTACTTCACCTGCGCCTAGTGTCGGCTGAGATAGTCTGCAGCCTCTAGGCAAGCAGTATGGCGAATGAGTGAGTGAGTGAGAGAGAAGAGAGAGTGAGAGAGAAGACGGAGAGAGAGTGAGAGCTGAGAGAGAGAGTAAAAGGAGAGAGAGAGAGAGAGACAGTGAGAGAGAGAGAGAGAGTGAGGGGGAGAGAGAGTGAGAGAGAGTGGGAAAGAGAGAGCCAATGAGAGAGAGAGAGAGAGAAATGAGAGAGAGAGAGAGAGAAGTGAGAGAGAGAGAGAGACAGAGTGAGAGAGAGAGAGAGAGTTAGAGAGAAAGAGAAAAAAAGAGAGAGAGAGAGGCAGAGAGAGAGAGAGAAAATGAGAGAGAAAGAGAGAGAGAGACAGTGAGAGATAGATAGAGAGTGAGAGAGAGAGAGAGAGTGAGAAAGAGATAGAGAGAGAGTAAGAGAGAGAGAGAGATAGAGAAAGAGAAAGAGAGAGTGAGAGAGAGACAGAGTGAGAGAGAGACAGAGAGAGAGAGTGAGAGAGAAAGAGAAAGAGAGAGAGAGAGTGTGTGTGTGAGAGAGAGAGAGACAGTGAGAGAGAAGAGGGAGAGAGAGTGAGAGCTGAGAGAGAGAGTAAGAGGAGAGAGTGAGAGAGTGAGAGAGAGAGTGAAGGGGAGAGAGAGTGAGAGAGTGTGTGTGTGTGTGTGAGAGAGAGAGAGAGAGAGAGAGGGAGGGAGAGTGAGAGAGAGAGAGAGAGAGAGAGAGTGAGAGAGAGAGGGAGAGAGAGAGAGAGAGAGAGAGAGAGAGAGAGAGAGAGAGAGACCACACTCACTCTCACCCACACACTCCCTCTCCATCTCCCAA
>JAOUQZ010000002.1:24376369-24387799 GCA_028564935.1 Neosilurus hyrtlii
GAGAGGGAGAGAGAGAGAGAGAGAGAGAGAGAGAGAGAGAGAGAGAGAGAGTGAGAGAGTGTGTGTGTGTGTGAGAGAGAGAGAGAGAGAGAGAGAGGGAGGGAGGGAGAGTGAGAGAGAGAGAGAGAGTGAGAGTAAGAGAGAGAGGGAGAGAGAGTGAGTGAGAGAGAGAGAGAGTGAGAGTAAGATGGGGGAGTGAGAGAGAGAGAGAGAGAGAGAGAGAGTAAGAGAGAGGGAGGACAGTGAGAGAGAGAGAGAGAGAAAAGCGAGAGAGAGAGAGTGAGAGAGAGAGAGAGAGAGAGAGAGAGCGGGGGAGAGTAAGTGATGATAACGATAATGAATTTTATCAGTTTACTGTCTGTTTGCTTTTGTAAGGGAGGGAAGATCGAAGTCCGTCCTGCGCTGTCGTCTCTTCTGAGTGTCAGAAACACGGTGGGAAACACACTCGAGGTTTTATTTCTCAGGACACGTTTGGATCTAAAAATTCTTTTATACACATTAATAAAGAAACAGCTGATACTGCAGCATCGTTTA
This sequence comes from Neosilurus hyrtlii, assembly GCA_028564935.1. NCBI lineage: Eukaryota > Metazoa > Chordata > Actinopteri > Siluriformes > Plotosidae > Neosilurus > Neosilurus hyrtlii. Next base: position 24,376,904 of record JAOUQZ010000002.1, read on the forward strand.
GAATAAAAAATACATTTCTGCTTATTTGGTATCGGACAAAGACCAGAAGAGTGACGTGAGTATTTACAGTTCTGTAAGTTTGTTTGTTTGTTTGTTTGCGTTGATGATTTATATGGAAAGTAAATTAGGTTTTTTTTGGATTTTGTGTATATTACACATTTAACACTGACTCCTGTTGTGTTTAAAACTGTATCTACTGATGGAATATACTATCTAATATCTCATATCCTTATCTTTTTATAGAGTGCAAAAGTTTGCACGCCCCTTATAAACTTTATATTTTAAATAGAGTTTAATAGTTAAATTAAATAGAGCGGCACGGTGGCGTAGTGGCTACCATTTCCACCTCACGAGAGCTTTTCTGTGAGGGGTTCTGTGTGCATGTTCTCCCTGTGCTTGCACGGGTTTCCTCCGGGTACTCCGGTTTCCTCCCACAGTCCAAAGACGTGCACACTAGGCTAACCGGCTGTTTCAATTTCTCCTAGGCGTGAGTGTGAATGGTTGTGTGTGTAATGACCATGCGATGGTCTGGTGAGCTATTCAGGGTGTATCCCACCTTCGCCCAGAGTCAGCTGATTTAGGTTCCATCCTCCCTGTGTGTGCGACCCCCTGTGTGTGAGCGGTCCCAATAGAAACAGTAACGCATAAGAAGTGCATAATCCATTTAAACCTAAATATTTCAAGCTGGAACTGCAGCCAGAACCACTGTTCCAGAAAAAGCACAGCACTTTTACACGACCAGACCAGTAATTAGTGACACATAAACTCTCCAAGCTGCAGTGGTGCACTGTTACTGATTGATCAGGGAAGTAAATACACATATACATACATACACATGTAATGGCTAATCAATACACTTGTCCAGATTAAGCTCGAAAGAGAAATGCATTACAGAATGGTGAGCTGTAATAAAAAAAGCCATCATGTATCATTTTGATGTGATAAATCTGACTATGTGTACATTATAGGTACTTGTATAATCTATAAATGCCACAGGAAGCTAATTTAAACTCCTTATTAACCGAGTGTGAGGTCTGTAGAGAGAAATCTCAGCCTAAGGTCTTGTACAAACCGAATTAAAGGCGAGGTCTGAGGTCTGAGGTTCAGAGATTTCTCTGAACAGACCGAGCAAACAGGGTCAATAAGCAGCTTGTTATATGGCATTTTAAATTGGCGGCCATTTTTATTTCATGCCCGCTTCCAAACAAGACGTCATCATCCATGTCTGTGAAGGCATTGGTAAAACTTTTTATAAAAACCAGTGAATTCCGCTTCCCAGAGTGTGATTTAGGCTCTCTCCTTACATCTCCGACACGACGGGTGCTACGTGGCTTCTTGGTGTTTTCCTTGGTGTGCTCGTATTGCTTATTTTGTACTTTGTTAGCTGGCTACATGCTACTTATTTCAGTTTGGGTTTCATGTCCTGTAACTTGTGGGTTGCCAGTCCACAATAAACTGCTCATCTAGCATATGCATCCTGTGTCCACAGGTAGTTTTCTGGTTGTTTCCCTCACTCTGGATACCAATACGCAATACGTCCATACGCAATTCTCTGCCCCACTGTTGACCAATCAGGTTGTGTGTACCGTTGTTGAGATATAACATTGCAGCTTACATCAGATTGACATTTAATATCACTGACATTCATTCAATCATTCATTCATTCTCTGAACTGCTTAATCCTAATTAGGGTCACGGGGAGGCTGGTGCCCTTCTCAGCTGACTATAGACGAAGCTGGGGTAAATCTTGAACAGCTCACAGGACCTGAAGCTAATATTATATGAATATATAATACTCCCAGGGCGGCAGAGTGGCGTAAGGGTTAGCAAGGCTACCTCACAGCAAGAAGGACCTGGGTTTGAGTCCCAAGCAAGATAAGGATGTTTGTGTGTGGAGTTTGCATGTTCTTGCATGGGTTTCCTCTGGGTACTCCAGTTTCCTCCCACAGTCCAAAAACATGCTGTTCTAAGCTGCCCTTATGTGTGAGTGTGAATGGTTGTGTGTGTTGTGCATGTGATAAAGTGGTGAGCTGTTCAGGGTGTACCCCCTCCTATTTGGCTGAGATAGGCTCCAGCCTCCATGTGACACTAACAGGATTTAATGGTTCTGCAAATGAATGAAACTGTGTTTTAATGACACAGACAGAGTTTTATCTATATTGACATGTACGTACGTGTCTATCTATGCAGGGGCTCGGCGTCTGATGCACAGGGTTCGAAAGCCCATCAGGACGTCAAAGGCAGTATGAAGGTCTGGTACAGCTGCCCAGGATATACAAGCATCTCCAAATGGTATTCTTCCATCTTATCTTGAGTAACGCGGTCAACTTTGGATTCACAGTTATTAAATATCAGCGTCGGGTTTTGGTTTGTGCTGGAACATCTGTACTCTTAAGCAGACCTCACACGAGGATGGCTTTGAAGGCAGTTCATCACGGCGGAACATTTGTGAGAAATAGATGAAAACATGGTGCTAAACAAAAGTACATTATCACCGTAAGTTTGTCAACCGTGTCCCACATTGTGTATACCATGTAATCACCGTGTCAACACTGCCACATTCCGTCTGCTAGCCCTTTTGTACATGGTTCAGAAAGGCTGCGAAAGGTGACAACATGGCGGCAGCAAGGCAGTTAGATGGTGATACACGTTTTGAGCACCACCATGAAATTTTCAAATATTTTAAAAATGTTCTGGTTTATGGCGGTCAGTGCCGGCCTATGACCATCATGGTGTCAAGACGATGTCACTGTGGTCCAATATGGTTTGAACCATGTTAAACTGCGGTCTAAATTGGCCCGTGTGATGCCTGCTTTACTCATTAAAGCAATTAATCAGGTGGCAGCAGTGCAATGCATAAGATCATAAGTCAGGAGCTTTCGGTTCACATTAACGTCAACATTAAATGTTAAACAGGACTCGGACCCTGGACCTTCTTGCTGTGAGGCAGATGTGCTAACCACTCCACCACTGTGCCGCCTCTCCTCATGATAACCACTCTGTAAAATTGTGGTGAGCAGAAAAGCATCTCAGAATGCACAACATTTTGAACCTTGGGATGGATGGACTACAGCAGCAGAAGACTACGCTGGGTTCCATTTTTTTCAGCCAAGAGCAGGTGGCATCGCCCAGTCTGATTACACTTGATTTCTAGGGTCAGCATTTGGCACCAGTGGCATGGGTCCACTGATCCAACCAGCCTTGTGTCAACAGTTTAGGATGGTGGGGGTGGTGTAACGGTGTGGGGAATGTTTTCAGGGCTTTTAATACCTATCAGTCATCACTTGAATGTCTCAGCCTATCTGAGTATTATTGCTGACCATGCACATTGTCCCTAGGGGTGGATTTGATTGTGAATGGTTGTGTGTGTCGCCCTTGTGATGGACTGGCAAACCATCTAGGGTGTAGAGTCAGTTGAGATAGCCAGCCTTCCTGTGACCCTAGCATGATTAAGAGGTTTAGCACATGGATGGATAAGGTAATAGGTTTGAATTTAAATTGGTGAATTTTTCTCTGTTGTTGGTCTTAATGTTCTCTGTAGTCCAAACTGTGTCTTTTTTCCATCTAACAGGTTCTCGTTGCTAAGGAAACAAGGTCCTCCTTCAATCACAGCCTGTGTGTGTAACGTCTACAAATCCCAGGCCCCATCAGTGCTTTACCCTGTCGCCCTGGTGGTCGTAGTTTTGTATGCACTCGCAGATCATCTCCACAACTTTGTGTGTGCGATTGTGATTCCGCAGTACAGCTATCCATACACCACGCCTCTCGCCCTCGTACAGGTACCGTTTAACTCAACACCTAGGTGTGAGTGTGAATAGTCGGGTGTGTATTGGTCCTGTGATGGACAGTTTCCTGCGTTTGCCCAGAATTGGCTGAGATAGGCTCCAGCTTCCCCGCATCCTAAGTAGGAGGAAGCGTCTCTAAGATTTTACAAACACTGACCGAAACAGAAAGAAACCTTTTGAAGGTATACTAGATGCTCTCCCCTTTTTCACAGGTGGTCCTGAACATCCTGGCATTGCTGGGTCTGCGAAGTCTGGGTGTCGTGCAGCTGAATCCGTTCTCCTGGAGCCTAGCCAAGCAGCTCATGGTGCCCGCTGTGTGCGGCAGTGTCCAGTGTGTTCTGGCTCTGTGGGCGCGGGCGAATGCACACTCGGGCTTATACCCCCTCACCGGTTGCTTCCTCCCTCTCTTTACCTTGGCATGGGGTTACCTGCTGGGAGTCCGCAAGCCTAGCTTCCCCTACTTCACCTTGCTGCTCACAGCAATCACTTTCACCGCTGTTGGAATTACAGGTAGGAGCATTGCGATTCCCAGCATACCCCCAGGACAGAGGAAGGATATTGTGAGATTTAGATCTCAAAGCATTCTGGGTAATTTCTCATGTTCTACATAGAAATACAATAACAACATGTTTTTGTCGTCAGTGTATCAGGGTGTGTTCAACACAGAGCCGCTGGAATATTTCTACTCTCCTCTAAGCTTGTTCCTGCACAGTCTCTCTCTCACCTGGCTGTCCAAAATCGCCCTGACTGAGCACGGCCATGCTACGCCTTTTGACCTGTACTACACCCTGACAGTGACCCGTAGTGTGTTGCTGGTGCTGCTGTGTGCGATGCATCCGGACACTCCACGAGCGATCACGCATGGCAGCTGGCAGACCCTGTACTTTTTGGGGTACATGTTAGCCATACTGCTCCTGGGGTCCATCCAGATTTTTCTAGTGGACATAACGGCGTTGAAGTTCTCGCCACTTACCGCAGCTCTGCTACACTCCGCCAGAGGACTCGCACTGCCACTTATTAAGTTATTGTAGCACAAAGTCAGCAAGTAGAAGTCCTGAATGCAGCAGCATGGCTTGTTTTCAACCTTCCAAAATTTTCCCACACCACTCCACTGCTGTGGTCGCTCCTTTGGCTTCCTGTAGCTGCTCGCATTAAATTTAAAACACTAATGCCCGCCTACAAAGCCAAAAATGGACCTGTACCCTCCTACCTCAAAGCACTTATCACACCCCGCACTGCACCGCGTTCTCTCAGATCCTCTAGCACTGCTCGACTGGTCCCTCCTTCTACCAAGCATCAAGGGAGAAATGCATCTAAACTCTTGTCTGTTTTGGCTCCAAGGTGGCGAAATAAACTTCGTCTGGATGTTTGGACAGCTGAGTCACTGGGTCTCTTCAAACAACGGCTAAAAACCTACCTTTTTCGGCAGTACTTAGACTAGCACTATGTTGTTTTACACACACACACACACACACACACACACAGAAACCCTGCACACCTATCCACTGAGTTTTTGACTGATGGTATACTTAGTCTGTGTCCTATAAGAATATATTCACTGATAGTGACTTTAAAGCATTTTTCTGTAAGTCGCTGTGGATAAGAGCATCTGCTAAATGCTGTAAATGTAAATGTAAATGTAATTAGACATTTAAAAAGCAGACTTTGTCCAACTAGATTTTAATATTTTATATATATATATATATATATGTTTTTGTTTAAAAATGTCTCCAGTTGGGCTTCCAAGAGCAGAATCCACAAGGTGCATGACTATTACTCTGGAGATTGCAGGTTATAATCCAGCTGGATGCAGTAGCCATCCACAGCCATGGGAGCGAATTGTCCAATCTTGTGAAATCTGGTTCTCCACTTCGCTGTACAATAAAGTGAAACATGTGTCCTGTCTCAAAAAATACCAATAAAATGAATAAAAGAGCAAAAATAAATAAATAAAATGAATAAACTCTTACGGATTGTCCAGGTGTTTATCTACCTGCACCACCTCTCCACCAAGAAAACAATGCATTTATCCTCTTTATCAAGGCTTCCTGTTTGTCCCATTTATTTAATATTGATGGGATTTTTTGCAGGTCCATTTATTATTGTAGCCTTTGATTGCAGCAGTAAACCAACGTTAAGGTGTTTGTACTAATCACACATGTTGATACTGAATGTTTGGGTTGGAGGCTGTGGATCTTTAACGAGGATGAAGGTCTTTCCTTCACTTTCGAGTTGTGAGGCTGCATCATTTCACATGAAATATCGTCAGTTTGGTGAGAAAAATATTCCTAATAGCGATACAGCTTTATAGTCTTACATAAATATATCAACTAGAAAACATGTCATTCGTTTCCTAACACAGTTTAATAACTACATTTGTACACTTCCGGCCAGAACAGACTGAGTGACTCATGCCATCAATTCCGGCATTTGGTACATTTCCTTTCCGTAAGAAGGCAGTAGTTCATAAATTTGTTTTCTGAAAATGTATTTTTGTTTTCTTAAAATATATTTAATATATAGTTTTGCACTTCCCGGCCACTGTAGGAAAGGCCCGTTCCTTGTTCATTCATGCAGGATTTATCCTCGATCACATCGTGTGATCTCCATGGCATTGTTGCTCCAATTGGTCCGGTCGAGGCTCAGCAGCATTAATGTGGCAACAAAATGAAGTCAGCTGATGATCTGAATGTACTGCATGACATCAGTGCACTTTTTCTTCCCTGATGGTACGGATATAAAATGGGGACTCAGATAATGAGCGAGTGGTTCAGGGATCACGAGGAATCATTTTCACATAAGTATCGGCCCCCCAGAGTCCCGACCTTAACCCTATTGAGAGTTTTGGGGATGTGCTGGAGAAGACTTTATGGAGGGGCTCAGTTTTTCCCTCATCGATTCAAGACGTCGGTGAGAAATTAACCCGACACCGGATGGAAATAAATGTTCTGTTGCTCAAGTTTGTTGAAACAGTGCCTTGACGATTACATGATGAAAGCGAGGATAAATGCACACCATCAAAATATTAGTGTGCAACATTTTTTTTTAATTTGATATCTGATACAATCATCTGGATGCATAATAAACGTGATCCCAGTGACTTTTACCAAATTTAAACTAACAGGAAGGTTATAGTAGCTCAAATAACCACTCGTACGTATCTGTGGTGAACAGAAAGGCATCTCAGAATGTACATCATGGCCGAGGTGGATGGGCTACGAGAGCAGATCACATCACATCACACTTCAATCCCGAAGATTGGATTGAAGTGTGATGTGAAGATTGGGAAGATCAGGAGTCTGAGACTCCATTCATCACGAGCTTACAGGTGGACTGGATGAACATCACCTGATGAGCAGGTGACCTGAATGAAGTCATTGTTTAGTGAAGGCCACACCGAATACATGGTCGATAGTGTTTTATTAATTCTTGAATTAATTCAGAGAGGGGAACGATACAAAATCAACTCTAAAACCGTACAAATGTTTTACAAAACTGCTTTTATTTCACATCCTGTACAAAAATACATCACTGTGAAATCAACTGATGAAGATCACGTGTAAGTGCCGTTCAAGCTGGTTCTGGTGCGCAGCCTCAGGACGGATCGGCGTTCGGGGGCAGGCGCAGGCCGAGGCTGTTCAACAGATTTGACGCGGGTCCGGCGAGACCGGCCTGAGAGGACAGCGACTCCAGCAAGTTGGTTACCAGATTGACGTCCACGTCTAAGGGCTGGACATCGTCTTCGGTCTGCGCAAAGCTTCCTGCTGCGTCTGCTCTGATATCGCCTCCCTGCTGGACACAACAGATAAAAAAGAGGCGTAGGTCAGCTGAAAGGTTTAATATAAAAACAAATATCGCCACATGACTCCCCGTCTGTCCTCGTCCTTCTTGCTGCGTATCTTCCGGTCTGTCTCACCACGTGTCTACCCGTCCGTCCTGCTACTTCTCTCCGTCCTCGCTGCACATCTATCTGTCTCGCCCTCCGTCTCACCGTATATATCCTCGTCCCTCTCACTACGTGTCTCTTGATCCGTCTCGTCATCTGTCTCCACGTCTCCCTTCTTGCCTCTACCTCAAAGTCTTTTTGTCTCAGTCTCTGCTTTTCTCCCAGCTTCAGGTTTTCTGCATGTCTGTCTTATGGTCTTGTCTCTACCCCTCTCTACCTGTCTGTATCTCTAGTTGTGTTCATCCATCTGTCTATCTGTCTGTCTCTACCCCTCTCTACCTGTCTGTCTGCATCACTCTCTTTGTCTATCTGATTAGATCTGCCTACATGCTTGCTCCTCTCTTTCTCTCTGTCTCAGCTTGTCTGTCTCCCCGTCTCCGTCTGTCTCTGGTCCTGTCCGTCTGGGTCCATCTCCATGTCGATTTCCTGAACATGACATTTAATGCAAGTTGAATGCGGAATGAACCGCCAGCACTCACTTTGCTGTTGCACGTGAAACTCTGTCCGACGTTTGTGGTTTGAAGTTCCTGGTCCATCTCGTCCATGTACCTCCTCAAACTGTCCAGTGTCTCTGTTCCCGTGTGCTCTTCAGATCCTTCTTCCTCTGCTTCATCTTCTTCATCCTCATCATCCTCATCTAAATCATCAGAGTCCAGCTGCGCATCTTTAGCGCCTGACATCAATTAAATTCAATTACATACAAATCTGTTCATCTAAACCAGATGCCCAAACAAGAAAATTTTTTTTTTACAGTCATACGTTTTAAACTGTAAACAAGAGCTGATCTCACCAAGCAGTCTGTCCAGAGCACTCGTCACCGCATCGGGGTCAAAACTGAACGGCTCTGACAAGCACGACCTGAAACCCACAGGAACAACGTACTTCCTCTTACACCAAACCCTTAAATCATACGTCTCGATTAAACATGAATTATACACGGATAGCTGTAGAGCTAGCATCATAGCGCTAGCATCATAGCGCTAGCATCATAGCGCAAACACAACAATAAAAAAAACAAAACACGTGCACTACCTTTAAATCCAAACATTTCAACCAGAAAGTAGGTGTGAGCGTATAAAACTCCATTCACACTCGGAGCAGTGGGCCGCCACACACTACGGCGCCCGGGGAGCAGTTGGGAATTCAGTGTTTTGCTCAACGGCACTTCAGCCATGAAGGTGCAGCTCACCCCCCCACCGCCACACATTTATCCTGATGGTTCGGGAATCAAACCAGCAACCTTTAGGTCCCAAACCCGCCTCTCTGACCACTAAGCCAAGGCTGCCCCCCATTCGTTCATCCTCTAAGCCGCTTAATCCTAATTAGGGTCGCGGGGAGGCTGGCGCCCATCTCAGCCGTCTCTGGGCGAGGTACACCCTAAACAGCTCACCAGGCCTTCGCAGGGCAGAAACACACAACCATTCACACTCGCTCTCGCACCTAGGGGCGATTTGGAACAGCCAAGTAACCTACTGTGCATGTTTTTGGACTGTAGGAGGAAACCAGAATACCTGGAGAAAACCCACGCAAGCACGGGGAGAACATGCAAACTCCACACAGAAATGCCCCGAGCACCGGGATTATTAAATGAATGCACATTATTATTAAACACTAAATCTGTCTCCTCTTGATGTTGTTGAATGATTTTGGTGTTGATGATGTTACCGTGGAAACTCGGCCCCTTCGTGTGACGACATGGCGTTTATGAAGTCCTTCATCCCCTGCGTCACGGCCACGAGAGTGTATCCGGCCTCTTCTTCCTGCTGCTTCTGCTCATCTTCACTCCTTCCTGCTCTACACGTGATCCCTTGACCCTTACTTGACCTCTGACCCCCTCTTTCCTCGAGTAATCTCTCTAGCTCGTCTGGAGTGATGTTTAACCAGTCGTCACCTTCGGGGGGCGGCAGAGAGATGAATATTAAGTATATTAATATGCTTTAATTATTCAATAATAAATAAATGTTCATCAATAATCCAGATTTTTTTTAAATATTTAAAATTTATGCACTAAAAAACTTCCCAAAACATCTATTTTTTGTAATACACAGTACAAATGAAAACAGAAAGAGAAGCGTACTGTCTTCTGGAGGAAGGTGAGCTTCTTGTGTCTTCAATTCCTCCAGACTGTAGGGGGCGCTCTCTAACACCTGCAACACCTCCTCACCTGGACCCTGTACACCACTAATACAAGGGATAATAATAACAACAACAACAACAATAATAATAATAACAATAATAATAAAAAATTAATAATAACAATAATAATAATAACAAAAAATAATAATATTAGAAAAAGTAACAACAACAACAATAATAATAATAAAAAGGATATAATAATAGTTATAATAACAATAACCATAATAATAAATATATAATAACAATAATAATAATAATAAATGAGAAATACTGCCGAAATGTTGGACGGCGAATGGAATCAAGTCATGTGACCTCTCACCTCTGTGCGCTAGGGAGCGACTGCTTGAAGAACCTCTCGGCTGCGGTGGTGCGCTCTCTGTATTGCGCCGAGCCTTCGAGTTCCCCCTGCACACACGAGCGCTGCTCAGTGACCGCGTAACCAGAACCGAATCCAGACACTTACATTCCCTCCCTCGTCTCAGTTCACCTGGAAGTAATCGTTCCTCTTCAGGCTGTCCAGGAACCCTCTCCAGAGCGGATTAGCGCTGACCGGTTCCTCGGGGCTCGCCGCCGTGCGCCCGCTTCTGCTGCACAGGATCTCGAAACCGTGCGCCTGCAATCCCAAAACCGTCTCACACATTACATCACAACGAGGAGTGAGAAAACCCGAGGAACACCCGATAAAACCCGTCCGCTCCGGGGTGCTGCGGTGTGAACCAGTGTGTTACTGCTGCACCACGAAGCGGAGAGTTTTATTCCTCACACTCCACATCAATCTGTCATTAAACTCGTGGCTCTTTACCAGTTTCATGCCGAGATCGTGAGCTTTGTAGTGACGGTGTGACGGAGGCGGCAGAGTAAATCCACTCCTCCGGTCAGGAACGAAACTCTGCTGCTGCAACTGAGCGTAAAGACAACGAGTGAACGTCACCTGAGAGACAGAGATGGCGGGAGAGAGAAAGAGAGAGAAAGAGAGAGAGAGAGAGAAAGAGAAAGAGAGAAAGAGAGAGAGAGAGAGAAAGAGAGAGA
>JAOUQZ010000002.1:24404280-24416780 GCA_028564935.1 Neosilurus hyrtlii
TAGATGGAGTGTTATTATACGGTATGTAGTGCACTAGATGGAGTGTTATTATACAGAATGTAGTGCACTAGATGGAGTGTTATACGGAATGTAGTGCACTAGATGGAGTGTTATACGGAATGTAGTGCACTAGATGGAGTGTTATACGGTATGGAGTGCACTAGATGGAGTGTTATAAGGTATGTAGTGCACTAGATGGAGTGTTATTATACAGAATGTAGTGCACTTGTAGGTTAAGTAAAATGTGATTGGTCCCACTGTACATGACTTGGTTGGTTATTAGACTTTTGCTCCTTTTTTAAAGATGTATTTCATTTATTTTTATTAACACGTGAATTTACCCTTTTACACTTTGATAATAGAAATCTCTTGGACTTTTAGTGCACTTGTCAGTGTGTTATTCCTTTTATACGGTATCTAGTGCACTTCGAGGAAGTCGAGTCATCTCTATTCACTTTTCTGTGTTCTGGGTTTACTCATAGGTCTGAAACATTCCGTTTGTCAGTCTTTAGGGCACTAGGTAGGGATCACTAGCACTGAGCACACTAGCATAAAGAACATCATTCGATATTCACGGTGAGAGCACTAAACAAAGTAGGAATGAAATAGTTCCCAATTTCATACCTCATGTATAAAGTGCACTGAATTTATCAGAAGTTATTTGCACAGAGAGTTGGGTAACCTGCGTGTGTACTTTTTTTTTTCTTTTTCATTTGTCTTATGCCAAATATTAAAATTTGAGCCTGTAGTTTGTTACATAAGGGTTAGGTGTTGTTTATTGCCACATGTACCGCCTCACACTTCATATACAAACGAAATTGTTATCTGGGATACCACCAGACAAAGTACGTTTGGGTGCTGATCCTCGTTTCGTTTTTTCTTTATAACAATAATAATAATAAAAAAGAATTTTCCTTTTCTTTTTTTTCCAGGGCTAATGCCTCCTCTGAACGTCGAGTTGGGTTCTATATACAGTGCGCTTCAAGTAATGTGAGGTTCAGACAGATAGAGAACTGAGTTCACTTTTTCTTTTTTATTTTATTATAATTTTTTTGTGTGGGTGTGGTTTAAATCTCAAAACGGTGGCGCTGTGGTTAGCACGTCCGCCTCACAGCAGGCTGGTCCCGGGTCCGATTCCCCGGCCCGGGTTGTTCCTGTGTGGGGTTTGCATGTTCTCTCCGTGCTTGCGTGGGTTTCCTCCGGGTACTCCGGTTTCCTTCCACAGTCCTGAAAGATGCTGCCCAAATTATTATTATTTTAATGCATTCTCTGGCCACGTACCAAATGACAGCTTACTTTCTATGGAAGTGTGCTAGCTTCCACACCCTACACAGTGCACTTTATGCTTGATGATGAGAAATGTAAGGCAACCGAGATTAAAATATTCGGTGATTTGGGCTCATTTATTATTTCAGGTCAACTTTCTGGCCAAATACCAAATGACATCTGTTTTCCTAGCCAAGTGCACTAGCTCTTTTAACCTACATATGGTGCATTATATCCTCTGAGGGGCATTTCTGACACGAAACGTACAAGGAAAAAAAGGGAAGAAAGATGTGGCCCAGATTACTATTTATGTGCGTTTTTTTGGCTAAATGCCAAATGACTACTTACTTTCTATAGAAGTGCGCCAGCCTCCACACCCTACATAGTGCACTATATAACAAACGACGAAGAATTTAAAGGAATGAGGTGATGGATGTGGTCCAAATCGCTACTGTATATCCCGTCAACTTTCCGGGCAAATACCAAATGACCGTCTTATTTCCTAGACAAGTACACTAGCTTTTACAGCCTGTGTAGTGCACTAAATGTATTGTGGGGGAGTTTTTGGCACGTGAAGTAGATGGAAGAGAGGAATGATGCAGCGCAGACTATTATAAGTGCACTCTTTGGCTGAATACCAAGCAACACCTTACTTCCTCTGTACTCGAGTGACCTCAGCACCTTGCATGGTGCACTTTTTACCTAATGAGGATAGAAGTGGACCAAATTCGAGGAGATATAACCCACACTTATTGGCTTTCTGTTTGTTTATCCTTCTGATTGGATGTAGTTCACTGCATAGGGCGGATTGATAATCGTGCACTATCTACTTATGTGTTCGGGGCTCCTGTAGTAATCGAGAGTGGATTGAGGACACAGCCTGGTGACTCGTGACACATGATTGCGTAGTGGCAGATGGTGACTACCAGGGGTGTGTGTGCATGAGAGAGAGAGAGAGAGAGAGAAAGAGAGAGAGATGCAAGATTGCTGTGGGAAAGTCAGGATAAAGACGTGCAATGTAAACAAATCCCTCCGCTCGTTGGGAAGAAAATGTGTGTCTGACTTCCTCTGTGGGTGGGAAATGCCTCAGCTCTGTGTGTGTGTGTGTGTGTGTGTGTGTGTGTGTGTGTGTGTACAAACCTACTTATATGTGCACTGAGTTGAAGCTCTATCCATCCTGTTTGCTCCTAATTGTTCCCATTTCCTCATTTTTGTGGTGTGTGTGTGTGTGTGTGTGTGTGTGTGTGTGTGTGTTCAGCACTTTGCCAACCGTAACATGAACTCTGCTTTTTTAGTAAATTGTAAAACACCCGAGTTCGGTGAGCTGTGGGCTGAATACGCTCATTTCAAAACCAGTTTCAATAGAAATCACCCAAAAATGGCCTCACTGTGGACTCGCCTCCGGTGGTCACCAGGAATATCTCAAAATATTCAGCTAAAAAAAAAAAAAAGCTTCCCTCCAGATTTATAAAACTTTCAGTAACACAGATTTGCTTCAATCGTCTGCAAATGACTCATACTCACTTCAGCCCCGCCCACAAAAAATCCATATAAGGCGAAGCTCACACTAAGTTAAAATGACAGCTAAACGGCAAAAGGCCTCCTCTTATGCACGGCTTGAGCTCAAAATGTTTCAGAAGAGCATCATCTAACATAAACACGCCTTAATGCTTCCCACGTTTATAGGACGTCTTTACTTCTGTTATAATCATCAACAGTAAAAGGTTTACAATCACTCCGCTTCGTGTTGGGCCACGTCACATTTTTAACGCTTGGAAAACCGAACAGACCTGGAGTGGGTGGGGCAAAGTTAAAAAAAAAAGAAAGAAAATAAAAATAAATGGGGGGTGGGGGGGTTCCTATATCTCTACCCATACCCATAATGCACTTGCTGTGTTTGGTTTAAAGGCATTGTTAGGTAGAGTCGCAGTTTCAACACTTCCCTGAGCTTTTAATCACTTTTAGTAAAGCTCCATGCTGATGACCCAGCATGTCGAGTCATGTGAAAGCAGCACATGGTCTACGTGGAGTGAATGAGGTGTGGAACTGGACACGTCCCAGGTTTAGGAGGAAGTAAGTGTTTGTCGTCGGTGAGGATGGGGACGAGGTAAGGTCCGATATCTGGTTATACGTAGAGTGTAATTGACGTTACTGAAGGGCTTGCGTAGCAGTTACCATCCGTGGTCTGGATGACATGCTCATGGTGCACGAAACGGACGGACGGACAGACAATAGGACAGAGCCGCGGTTTCCTGGAGTTGTTATACTGAAGCCAGCTCCTTTCCCACAGGATGCAACACTGTCTTTACTAACGTGTTGATTCAGCCTGGAGTTATTCCTGCTGCTCAGTTAGAGCACGTAAACAGGGTACGCTCGGTTCCTCCCAGGTGTTTCGGTGTCACCAAGTTGGAAGTTCGGGATCACTGAAATTTAGATGAAAATCGGGTGCTCAAGTTGTTTATCCGACCTGGTGGTTTGTCTTTACAAAAAAATATCACTTAGCGCTCGGACAGCTTGAGCTCGGGGCTGTTTCAAAAAAAGATTGGACCCTTTCAGATTAAAACGATGGAAACAGATGGGATAAGGAATTTTCAAAGGGTTATGATTGGACTGTGATTCGGATTGGACTGAGATTTGGAGGGATATGATTGGATTGTGTGGGATATGATTGGACGATGATTCAAAGGGATATGATTGGACGGTGATTCGGAGGGATATGATTGGACGGTGATTCGGAGGGATATGATTAGACGGTGATTCGGAGGGATATGATTGGACGGTGATTTCGGAGGGATATGATTGGACTGATTCGGAGGGATATGATTGGACGGTGATTCTGAGGATTATGATTGGGCTGTGATTCGGAGGGATATGATTGGTTTGTGTGGGATATGATTGGACTGTGATTCAGAGGGATATGATTGGATGGTGATTTGGAGGGTTATGATTGGACGGTGATTCTGAGGGTTATGATTGGACTGTGATTCTGAGGGATATGATTGGACTGTGATTCGGAGGGTTATGATTCGACGGTGATTCTGAGGGTTATGATTGGACTGTGATTCGGAGGGTTATGATTCGACGGTGATTCTGAGGGTTATGATTCGACGGTGATTCTGAGGGTTATGATTGGACTGTGATTCGGAGGGATATGATTGGACGGTGATTCTGAGGGTTATGATTGGATGGTGATTCGGAGGGATATGATTGGACTGGGATTCGGAGGGATATGATTGGACGGTGATTCTGAGGGTTATGATTGGACGGTGATTTGGAGGGATATGATTGGACTGTGATTCGGAGGGATAAGATTGGACTGTGATTCGGAGGGATATGATTGGACTGTGATTCGGAGGGATATGATTGGACTGTGATCCGGAGGGATATGATTGGACTGTGATTCGGAGGGATATGATTGGACGGTGATTCGGAGGGATATGATTGGACTGTGATTCGGAGGGATATGATTGGACTGTGATTCTGAGGGTTATGATTGGACGGTGATTCGGAGGGATATGATTGGACTGTGATTCGGAGGGATATGATTGGACGGTGATTCGGAGGGATATGATTGGACGGTGATTCTCAGGGATATGATTAGACTGTGATTCCGGGGGTTATGATCCAGTTCAGATTAAAGGGTTATTTGATTCGGTTGCAGTTGTTTCATGATGGATCTTCAGTCCTCTCGCGTTTGCGTTGCTGTCTGTGAAGGAAACCGTGGGACAGGATGTTGAACCGGGTTTGAGTTCTGTAGGAAAGGATGCCGATGCGACAGCGTGTATTTCGTTTTCAGAATTTGGTGCCAGCTTTTTTATACCAGCGCCTGTTCAAGGGTTCTTCCGCTTAGCTCTGGGAGGAAATGCCTGATGGGATTGGTTTAACAGCGTCGCTGTTGCTCACTCTCAGCTCTATATAGAATTTTTTAAGTGTTCCCAAATGGGAAAATAAAGCTAAGGTGCATGTTCGAATGTTTCTTAATATTTGACCTCACCGACGTCTTCGGTCACTTTCGGAATGTTTACGGATGTTTCTTAGCTCAGAATCCAGGTCAGCTGGGAACGTTAGTGTGTTTAATAATAAGGTAGGAAACTACCGGAGCGTGCACGGAAACAAATAACGACGGCCGCGGCCTCTATGCGTGAGAGTGCAAGTGACTTTTGTTCCGCAAGCATGAACTCAGGCTAAAATTAATTGTCCGCTAAGCGCTAATGCTGGGTGATGGAAACAGAGCGATAAAGGGAATGTTCTTTTCTCTTCCTCTCTTTTTCCGTCCCTGAGTTCTGCGATGACCTCAGATCTGCTGCTCTGGTGGACTGATGTCTCTGAGTGAAGCCTTACAGAAACACCATTGTGTGAGTGTGAGAGAGAGTGCATTCTTGCTAACTTGCACACTCTGTATCTGAACGTCTCCATTTTTTTTCCTATGATGATACATGGTTTGCGCTCCAGGAAACTCTTTTTGACTTTTGACCTCCGTATGAACTTTAGAAAAAAAAACCCTGAAACTTTTTTTCTGTGTCTGACCTCCGATGTTCACTGTAGAAATGGCACAAAAGGAGAAAATCCTTTTAAGAATTCCAAACATTCCATTCTCGTTCTATGGAGAAGCTGCCAGCAGGCTGAGGGAGGTTTTTATTTATCAAATAGGAAACCTAAAAATCAAATGGATCCAAACTGTCACGATTCGGGGGATCAGACTCGATTTGGTCGCAATTCGGGGGGATCAGATTGGATTTGGTCGTGATTCGGGGAAATCAGATTGGATTTGGTCGCGATTCGGGGGGATCAGATTGGATTTGGTCGTGATTCGGGGTATCGGATTCGATTTGGTCGCGATTCGGGGGGATCAGATTGGATTTGGTTGTGATTCGGGGGATCAGATTGGATTTGAGTTCGATTCG
The DNA here is from genome assembly GCA_028564935.1 of Neosilurus hyrtlii. NCBI lineage: Eukaryota > Metazoa > Chordata > Actinopteri > Siluriformes > Plotosidae > Neosilurus > Neosilurus hyrtlii. Next base: position 24,410,451 of record JAOUQZ010000002.1, read on the forward strand.
GGAGGATCAGATTGGATTTGTGTGCGATTCGGGGGATCAGATTGGATTTGGTCGGGATTTGGGTGGAAACATATTGGATTTGCTTGCGGTTTGGGGGATCAGATTCGATTTGGTCGTGATTCGGGTGGAAACATATTTGATTTGGTTGCGGTTTGGGGGATCAGATTCGATTTGGTCGCGGTTCGGCGGATCAGATTGGATTTGTGTGCGATTCGGGGGGATCAGATTGGATTTGGTCGCGATTCGGGGGATCAGATTTGATTTGGTCGTGATTCGGGTGGGAACATATTGGATTTGGTCGCGGTTCGGGGGATTAGATTTGATTTGGTCGCGATTCGGGGGATCAGATTGGATTTGAGTGCGATTCGGGGGGATCAGATTGGATTTGGTCGCGATTCGTGGGATCAGATTCGATTTGGTCGTGATTTGGGTGGGAACATATTGGATTTGGTTGCGGTTCGGGGGATCAGATTGGATTTGGTCGCGATTCGGGGGGATCAGATTGGATTTGGTTGCGGTTCGGGGGGATCAGATTCGGTTTGGTCGCGGTTCGGGAGGATCAGATTCGGTTTGGTCGCGGTTCGGGGGATCAGATTGGATTTGGTCGCGGTTCGGGGGATCAGATTGGATTTGTGTGCGATTCGGGGGGGTCGGATTGGATTTGGTCGCGATTCGGGGGATCAGATTCGATTTGGTCGTGATTCGGGTGGGAACATATAGGATTTGGTTGCGGTTTGGGGGATCAGATTGGATTTGGTCACGATTCGGGGGATCAGATTGGATTTGTGTGTGATTCAGGGGGATCAGATTGGATTTGGTCATGGTTCGGGGGGATCAGATTGGATTTGGTCGCGGTTCGGGGGGATCAGATTCGATTTGGTCGCGGTTCGGGGGGATCAGATTTGATTTGTGTGCGATTCGGGGGGGTCAGTTCATTTTGTGTGCGTGTTCAGTGAAGTATAAAGTAAATACTTGTCGTTAGGACCGAGTAATATGATGAGTTATGGTTATATCACGGTTTGGTTCACAGGTTTATGATGATTTAATCAGAATTGTTCTTTTATGTGAGATACACACATGTTTAACAACATACTGAAAATTCTGAAACATTTAATAATGTTTTTGTTCATTTAAGATTTAAATTTTTTATAAGATTGAAGTGAACCTGGTGAAGAATGACGCAGCCTTGTTTTTATTTCTATCTTTGTTTTCTCAGGCACGAAACGTCAACACGGGAGAGATGGCAGCCATCAAAGTCATTAAACTGGAACCAGGTACACATCCGCGTGTCTGTCCCTCTGTCCATCACACGCAAGCACGCACACATAACCAACACACACCTCCCACACTCAATAATTAACCAAACGTGCAAGGACATGCGTGTGTGTGTGTGTGTGGAGTCTCCACGCGGTGTACAGTGAGGTAGTTGAGGGTCAGTGCACTGCGCTGTTAATGAAAGGTGTTAATGTTGATTATTTTCCTTTAATTACACGTCCTGCAGTGCTTCATTTCTCCACAGCCGCCTGTTTCTGCTTGATAAAGAACACTCGTTAAGAACACACTCTCTCGTGGTGTGCCCTGGAACGTCCGTGAGACCCCTTCCAACCAATCAGAGTGGAGAATTTAACAGCGCTCTAATATAAATTCAAGACTCCCGTTTCTGTAGATTTGTACTGGGTGTGTGTGTGTGTGTGTGTGTGTGTGTGTTAATGAGGATTATGAAATTGTGAGTAATGTTTGTGGATTTTCAGGTGAGGACTTTGCGGTGGTTCAGCAGGAGATTATCATGATGAAAGACTGTAAACACTCGAACATCGTGGCGTATTTCGGCAGTTATCTCAGGTAACACACTCACAGTGCTGCTGTTAAACACCTCACATACACACACACTCTCTCTCACACACACACACACACTAACGAAACTGAATCGTCCTCAGGTTATTATAATAACAGATGATTGATGATGTAACGTTTTTGTTGAATTGAATTGATTTTCACATCCACCAGATTTATTTATGTGTTTAAAGTCTAACAAAAACCTTCACCTGTACTTTACTCCCTGATTGTGGGATCGATCCCCTTATTTTTACCTCCGGCACAAAACAGAGTTTCGGTGAGGGCATTATATTCACCATCGTCTGTCTGTCTGTCTGTCTGTCTGTCTGTCTGTCTGTCTGTCTGTCTGTCTGTCTGTCTGTGGAGAAAATCCTGACCACACCCTTGCACATATTTTCACCAAACTTGGCGGGGACACTCCTCTACCAGTGTCTCAGAGATGACTTGATTGTAGAATGTCCAGGTCAAAGGTGAAGGTCATGTCAGGGTCACAGTTTTTGGAAACGGTGCGCTTGTAACTTCTAAACATGTGGCCACAGACCTGCTGGTACTGTGGAGCACTAATAGGAAACCATGTATGGACTTTCAAATGAGACAACTGACTTTGACCTTGAGTGACCTTCAAAGGTCAAATCCCAGCCATCTCATGTCCTTCAAACGGAGCTGGTTTGATCACGTCCGCGTACTTACTATAGAACGCACGGTGACACACGGGGGATTGTAACCAGGACTCGTATAGGGAATCATTTGGTACGTTATCTCTTTAATTCACTTAATCCTCACTCGCTGTAAGTGTTAGATAACAGTCCAACAGGAAATCGGTGGTTTTAAAGCCTGCTGTACACAAGACGTCATGGGCGTGTCCGTATGCAAATCATATCATGTGCAAATATCGGGTTGTGGCGTAGCGTACCTACCAGCCTGTGTGTTTTGTATTTACAGTTCTGTGTGTATGAAACTGTAGACGAGTCACTGTTTATTAGTGAAAGATTTTATTTGAGTTTATTATTTAGTTTGAAATATATATATATACTGTGGTATCGTTCACGTGTATGGAATTTTCAGAATGACTGTATGAGCATCGTTACAGTAGAATTAGTGTGTGTGTGTGTAAGTGATACAGATGCTTATTTCAACATAAATGATCATCAAAAGCACAATTTGGGGATTTTATCCAGTGGATTACTAGCGGGGGCTGAACTGCGGGGGTTAGCAGTTTTTTCCCGCAAGTGTCCAGCGCAAGTAAACCAGCAGATCTGTTCAACCAGCGGCATTTTAAGTGATAAAAAACGTGTTCAAGAAGCGACTCTGGCAGCAATTTGGAGGGGATGGGTGTAAATGGTGACCTATTTGAACCACAGGGGGAGGAGTCTCTTGTGGACACAGTGAGACGTCACGTTCTAGTGACTCTGAGGACGAGGACGCCGCCAGAGATGAGCGTGACGGTGAATCCAGAATAGTTTACGCAGCTAACGTTTTGCCGACTCGGCTTTCCTGTCGTCAGTCGGTTTAGGAACAAAAAGAAAAGTTTTCCGCGATTTTTGCGCTTGTTGTTTGTGCAGCTCAGCGCTGGACCTTAATGTTGCGATTTAAACAAATGTCCCTGAAATATTTTGTAGCTACTTGGAAAATTTATTCATTTGCTGAACCACTTAATCCTACTAGAGTCGCGAGGAGAGTGGAGCCTGTCTCAGCTGACTCTGGGCGAGGGCGGGGTACACCCTGCAAAGCTCGCGAGACCATAGTAGAGCCAACACACACACAACCGTTCACACTCGAACTCGCATGTAGAGGCAATCTGGAACAGCCAGTGAGCCCAACGTGCATGTCTTTAGACTGTGGGAGGAAACCGGAGTACCCGGAGGAAAGCCATGCAAACATGGGGAGAACATGCAAACCCCAGATAGAAACGCCCGAGCCCAGGAATCGAACCCGGGACCTTCTGTCTGTGAGCCGGACGTGCTAATCACTGCGCCACCGTGCCGCCCGCACCTGCCTATTTATTTATTTATTTTATACCATTAATTATTTTTATTTCTAATATTCCAGTGATTTTATTTTAAAGCTCACATTATGGTGCCTGTTGTTGTTTACTGTGTGTGTGTGTGTGTGTGTGTGTGTGTGTGTGTGTGTGTTTCAGGAGAGATAAATTATGGATCTGTATGGAATTCTGCGGCGGAGGCTCACTACAGGATATTTACCACGGTAACTTCACTCCATGTTCACGCCCTTCACACCACACCGTGATGGTAGCATTCTGTCGCTAGCTACACGCGGGAAAATGTTTGTGTCCTCGTGCACAGCCAACGAGAATTCCACTAAAGTGTTAATCGATGATGCCCAAGCAGTGAAGGGGTAGATATCCGGGGGTTGATGTGGTGGTTTGGGACACACCCTGAGTGGATGTAAAGATCTTATATTGTGTTACGTAAAAATAAAACAGACGGAAGTAGAGAAACACAGAACACACAGGTTTATCCAGCTAACGATAGCATACAAGCTAAAACAGCAACTAATCTCCCCCTCCCTCTCTCTCTCCCTCTCTTCTGCCTCTGTCACACACACTCTCTGTCTCTCTCTCCTTTCCTCTCTTTCTCCCCATGCCCCTACTTCTCTCTCTCTCCCCCTCTTCCTTTCTCTCACTCTCTCTCTTCCTCTCTCTTGCCCTCCCTTTTCCTTTCCCTCCACTGCTCTCTCTCCCCCTCTTCCTCTCTTTTTCTCTCTCTTTCTTTTCCCCTCTCTTCCTCCCTCTCTCTCCCCTCTACCCTCTCCCCCTCTTTTTTCTCTCCACTCCTTTCTCTCTTCCCTCTCTCTCCCCCCTCTCTTTCTCCCTCCCCTCTGTCTCTCCCCCTTCTCTCTCTCTCTCTCTCTATCCCCCCCCCCTCTTTTCTCTCTCTCCCTCTCTACCGCCCTGCTCCCTCTTTTTCTCACACCTCTCTCTCCCTCTCTTTCTTTTGCTCTCACTCTCTCTATCTCTCTCTCCCATCTCTTTCTCTCTCTCTCTCTCTCTTTCTGTCTCCCATCTATTTTACTCTCTCTCTCTCTCTCTCTCCAAAACTACACCTCTCTCTCCCTCTCTCTTTCTTTTGTTCTCTCTCTCTCTCTCTCTCTCTCAGTGACTGGACCTCTGCTGGAGTCACAGATTGCATACGTATCACGGGAGACCCTTCAGGTACACACACATACACAAACACTCTCAAACCCACTACTGCACAGCCATGAGTGTAAAGAGTACTCTGAGTGTGTGTGTGTGTGTGTGTGTGTGTGTGTGTGTGTGTGTGTCTCAGGGCCTGTACTACCTCCATAGCAAAGGCAAGATGCACAGAGACATTAAGGTAGGCCTTCACATTATCCTTTAACCTTTGACCTTTGCATCAGTGACCTTCAGTAAAGTTTCTTCATCCTCAAGTTTCTTCACCTTTTCTTTTTTCTTTTTCCTCTCAGGGAGCAAATATTTTACTAACAGACAACGGCTATGTGAAGCTGGGTGAGTCAAATCACAAAGCTGTACGCCGGTGTACGGAGCAGGATTATTAATTCGAGGTATAATATTAATATCATCTGTGTTTCCGTCTCCGTAGCGGATTTCGGCGTCTCGGCTCAGATCTCAGCTACTCTGGCCAAGAGGAAGTCCTTCATTGGAACCCCATACTGGTAAAGTACTGCTGTGTTGTTCTGGCTTTTCTAAAAGTAGGCATGGCCTCTTCATTTGTCACTGTTAGTGAAGGAGGCGTGGCCTCTGTGCCTGCTAGTTTTGGTGAAGGGGTGTGGCCTCTGTGCCTGTTAGTTTTAGATGAAGGGGCGTGGTTTCTGTTGTGCTAGTTTAGATGAAGGGGTGTGGCCTCTGTGCCTGTTAGATTTAGTGAAATGGCCGTGGCTTCTCTGTCATTCATATTGGAAAGGAAAAAAGTTTCATCAAATTTGTTATAAATAAAACTGCATTCATGTAAATAAAAATACAGCTCTCTCTCTCTCTCTCTCTCTCTCTCTCTCTCTCTCTCTCTCTCGTGTGTAGGATGGCTCCAGAGGTGGCTGCAGTAGAGCGTAAGGGAGGTTATAATCAGCTGTGTGATATCTGGGCTGTGGGAATCACCGCTATAGAGCTGGCTGAGCTGCAGCCTCCCATGTTCGACTTGCACCCAATGAGGTGAGTGCGTGCCCGTGTGTGTGTGGTCTAGCTATTCATTACAGTGTGGGGACATGAATTTGTTTACACAGTCACTTTATGGGGACTTCGCTTCCACAAATCGCAAGTCCCCACTACGTAATCATCACATTTTAAGGTGAAGATGTTTTAAGATTAAGGGAAGGTTGGGGTGAGGTTATAGTAAGGCAAGTAGGGAAATTTCTAGTGTTTATGGAAACTTCTCCAGGAAATGAATGCAAGTCTATGTATTGTCCCCACAAGTCATGGAAACGAGACTGTGTGTATGTGTTGACTTCCTTGTCTCTTTTCCTTCAGGGCGCTTTTCCTCATGACCAAGAGCAACTTCC
>JAOUQZ010000002.1:24421780-24429650 GCA_028564935.1 Neosilurus hyrtlii
AACTTCATGTTCATGGAGTGATTCAGTGAGTAAGTGATTGAGTTAGCGCTTCACAGAGTGATTCACCAAGTTAGCGGTTCTCAAATGATTCATTGAGTTAGTGATTTACTGAATGATTCACCAAGTTAGCGGTTCTCGAATGATTCATTGAGTTAGCGATTCACTGAGTGATTCACCAAGTTGGCGGTTCTCGAATGATTCATTGAGTTAGCGATTCACTGAGTGATTCACCAAGTTGGCGGTTCTCTAATGATTCATTGAGTTAGCGATTCACTGAGTGATTCACCAAGTTGGCGGTTCTCGAATGATTCATTGAGTTAGTGATTCACTGAGTGATTCACCAAGTTGGCGGTTCTCGAATGATTCGTTGAGTTAGTGATTCACTGAGTGATTCACCAAGTTGGCGGTTCTCGAATGATTCATTGAGTTAGCGATTCACTGAGTGATTCATTGAGTTAGCGGTTTGTGAACAATTCAGCGAGTTAGCAACTCGCTGAATGATTCAGCGCCTCGGCCCGACCCGGTCACTCAATGATTCAGCGACTGACTAGGCGATACGATTAGTATGAATGAATCAATTCTTTTGAACAATTCATTTGCGGATGCGCCAGTCACTAGAAAGAACGCAGAAGAAACTTCTGGAACTGTTAAAAAAAAAAGTTTGGTTCAGCTCTATTAAGCAAGCATGTCCTTTAACCATGCGCTTAGCGCCCGTGATGAATCAGAGGTGTTACGCAGTACTGATGTACTACTGTATGGGATGTGTATTAACCTGTCATGGTGTGTGTGGTGTTTATTAGTATTAGTGTTGCTCTCTCACCTGTGTGTGTGTGTGTGTGTGTGTGTGCGCGCATGTGGAGTTATAATAAGAGTTAGAATGAGATGCTGTTAACGCTGTAGGTAAAATATTCGAGGCGAAAAAGTGGGTGGGGTTCCAATGGGTTCTACTGTGAAGATGATGTGAGAACTTTCTGTTGAAAACGTTTTTAAAAACCGCTTGTGCGTGTAGGTAACGGATTGAGCATGTCATCGCAGAACGGCGAGAGGGAAAGACAGTCGACTCTTCCCACCATCCCCACTCGCAGGAGTAAAGACATTCCCGTGAGTCTGATTTCGTCTCCTCTGTCCCCCCTCAGCGCCGTTCATTTAAACCTAACGCTTCCTCGGCGGAGTATTTTAACGCCCGTCTCTCTGCTTTTACAGAAGCCGCTGTGTAACGGGCTGCCTCCCACTCCCAAAGTGCACGTGAGTACAGTTACAGTTACTTCTCCCTCTGTCTGAAACATCAAGAAAATGTGGTGATGGATCGATGAGCGTCTGCTTATTTTTTCCATGGTGTTTCCGTGATCACTTTTGCATGAATGACTCGGTGGAGACCCTTGAAATGCTTTAGTATGACTACGGCAATGAAGCGGAGAGTGGGGCGAGGTGTACTGAATGGCATTAAGAGGGGGATGTCGCTGATGCACGAGTGCCAGTCAAAACACCTGGCCTGGCTCAGCGCTTCAGTGCCATAGTCGTACCAAGGGGCAGTTTAAGGCTCCCGAGTTTAAGGCTCTGATGTTTGGTATAATGTAAAATCTCAAAAGCATGTTGTCATAGAAATGCCTGTAAGGCAGGTCGTAATGTCGAGAGTGTGACACTGACTCCCGTGAGGTACTTCTCTTCTTCACTTAACCGTGATCTTTTTGATCGTACCTCATTAACATGACAACGGATCTCCAAAACCTGATCTTTGTTAGGACGCTGATCCCGACTGCATCCATGTGAGATCACATGACTTATTAAAAAAAAAAACAATAAAAAATACTTTCCGTTTAAATGTTATCTCTTTATGGAATCATCTGGAAAATTGAAGCATTCCTGAGTCGTTTCGGAGGAAAGCACTATTTGCCCTCTTCTACATCCACGAGCTGAAGGAGCAGCAATCGGAAAGAGATCGCGAGGGACTATTTTTACTTTTAAAACCGCTGCTGAGTTGCAACAGTCATTGGCTCAGCCGTAATTACTAGCTAATGTTTCCGTACTGGATTAAACACAGTGCTCGTGTGTGTGTTGCAGCTTTTTATACCGAATGTTTATTTTTCTATTATGTAGAAAATGCACCACAAAGCTACCCAACAGTCCTGACGCGGCTTCTCTAACCGAAGTCACCGCATCTGTTTTTCTGTTGTGTGTTGCTATAGAAACAGCGACCGTCCTCAGTGTAATGAAATGAATAGTTCCTAATAAAGAATTACACCGAATTAGGTTTACAACAGAGCGGTACACTTCTCAAAAAACTTTACGTGAGAATTTTTAGAATTATTCCAAGGAATATCCAGAGGGAATTAGTGGGAACTAACTGGGAATGTGGGATCATTTATACAAACTGTAATATTCAAACGTAAGTGTAAACATTAAGTTTTTGTTTGTAAGCAGACTTTGTTTTTGTTTATTAGTGCGTAGTGCAGGGAGAAATTCAACTAAATCTCTTTTAACCCAGATTATACTGCAAGATGTTTGTTCCCCAATTCCAAGGCGATACGTTCCCTTATAAACTAACCTGCAATTTTTTTTATTATTATTATGTTTTAGTTTATTCCCATTAATTCTTGTGGAAAGTAGCCAACTTTGAAAATTCTTGGAAGTTTGTAACCCCACTCTGAATTTCTAGCGAGGAAAAGAAGTGATGTACAGCAGAGTGCAGTGAAGATTCTACACCACATCTGTGTAAAAGGCTCCTAATAATAAAAAGAAGTAAAAAATGACTTCTGTATAATTTTTTGGTGAAAATGTATTGAACAAAGCTACAGTAGGCAACGAGAACCAAAAAAATCATTCCGACAAGTATATTGAGGTAAAAATATGGCTAACAAACAAATTTTATTTTTCTGAATTTTGCATGAATGAACTTCAAACCGTATGAAACGGTTTAGCGAGTGAAGAAATAAAAAATCCAGTGACGCAGTGATAATTCTACACTTAACAAAATAAAGATAAATCAGAAACCAAGTTCTATTCTAGTATTTATTTCATGTAAAATTGGATCATATTGATGAGAATAAGTAAACAAACAACAATATAACCTTTCAAGCGTAGAGTTCACATATTTTTCATTTCTTTACTCGATAAACTGTTCCATTTGGTCTGAAGATCATTCATGCTACGCAAAAGAAAAAAATGAAAAGAAAATTTGCGACACCTTTCATTTTTTCTGAAAAATTGGTATTTTCAGTGTTTTTGTTTATTATTCATACTTTTACCTCAATATACTTGTTGGAATGATTTTTTTGGTTCTTGTTGCCTTCAGTAGCTTTTTACCGAAAAATTATACAGACGTCATTTTACACTCCTTTTTTTTTTATTAGGTTTTGATTTAGGTTTTATGCACCACCAGTTTTCAGATAGAAGTGGTGGTGTATAATCTTCACTGCACGCTGCTGTGTGATGTGATTAAATGGTAAGAGAACTGTCGGGGCTTTTCTGTTAAACGTCGGTTCCCGTCTCCGCAGATGGGAGCATGTTTCTCAAAAGTGTTTAATGGCTGTCCGCTGAAGATCCACTGCGCTTCGTCCTGGGTCAACCCAGACACCAGAGGTACGACGCATGGCTTAATGATTACTACAACAATCCAGCTGCTCGAAAAATCTTTCAGACTTTCTGCTTTGTAAATCACGTCGATCTGATATTCTGTACGTGTTCCGGAATATTAGCTTGTGTGTGTGAGTAGATGAGCGCTGGACCTCTGGGTTTCTGGTTTCAGATCAGTATTTGCTGTTCGGAGCCGAGGAAGGAATGTACAGCCTTAATCTGAACGAGCTTCACGAGACCTCCATGGAGCAGGTGGGACTCTTTGATATTGGGAGATTTGATATTTTTGTTGTTGTGTGTTGTTGCCCTGGATTTATGCACCACATCTTCGTGCTAATGTCCCTCCATCTTCCCACGTGAACTAAAGTCACCTGCTCATTTCTCACAGATATTCCCCCGGAGGTGCACGTGGCTATACGTGATGAACAACTGGCTCTTCTCTATATCGGGTAAAACCTTTTCAGCATTCTGAGAGAGAGAGAGAGAGATTTATTTGATAGCTAAGAATAAATTGTAAACCACAAGTTCAACCATATTAATAAAATCAAATCTACATAAACTGACATCCCAGACTAGACGTCAGTCCTCCCCTGACTTTCACTGTCTAAAAAACATCAAGATAATCTCTGATAACCAGCCACCACATCTTAAACCCATCAGTCTGTGAGCTTTATTTAGCCCTTATTGCTTAAACATGATGAAGTACAGCGCCCTGTATCTCTAATATCGTGCTGAACCACCTGTCGTGCATGAACATGGCTTCTCAGGGCTCCCCTTCCAGGTTTTAATAATGTTCAGATGGTTTATAACACGACGTTTGGTTTTTGTTTTTGTTGTTTTATTTGTTGAATGCAGGCCAGTAACTTTACCCTTTGAAACGCAGTGACTGCTTTCGCATAAACACCGGAAACGTCTTCCTACATGGCTGTGTCAGAAAAGTGACGCTACTCACTGCATCAGTTTAGGTTAAAGGTTAAGGACTGCAGTAGGAGTGATTTGTGACAACCAGTTCGACTGGTTGGACTGTGGGAGGAAACTGGGGTACCCAGAGGGAACACAGAAGCACCCGAGCTGAGCCTGGGACTTGAACCCAGGACCTTCCTGCTTTGAGGCACACGTGTTAACCACCGCGCCGCCTAACTTTAAACAAACTGAAGAAAATTCCGTCACTAAACTGGGTGATTTTACTGGTCTCTGATATCTACCGGCCCCATAGGATCACGGCGTTTAGCAGTTTTGCGGTTGCCAGTTAAAGCGTTCTAACACAGTAGTGGATGATTTTAATCATATTTTCCCTGGTGAGGAAAAAATTGTAGCAAAACTGATGGGTAAAGAGGATCCAGGTGAAAGAGGAGCGAGATTCCCAGGTGACTGATGATGAGGTCGTTATTTTAAAACCGGAGAAAAGTTTGGGTTTGCTGATTGCTGCTGCTGATGATGATTATGGAAGGGTCTCCACTCTGGTTAAGTCCTGTGTGTGTGTGTGTGTGTGTGTGTGTGTGTGTGTGTGTGTGTGTGTGTGTGTGTGTGTGTGTTTACAGGTAAAGCGTCCCAGCTGTACTCCCATAACCTGTGCGGTCTCTTCGAACACGCCCGGCAGATGCAGAGGTTACCAGTAGCCATACCGACATACAAGCTTCCCGATAGAATCATCCCTCGGTGGGTTCCCACTTTGATACTGGATTTTTTTTGGCTGTAAAGGATTGAGTGTGTAAATGTCCGTGCTGTATATAAATAAAGATAGCACTGTATGAAGCTCTAAGGCTCTAAGTGAAGCCCTTATTTATAAATCCGAGCTGCTGGTGTTCTCGTGTCCTATCTGATCCCACCTCAGCGCTTTTCATTCGGGCGCATAACCACGGCTTCATCCTCCATCATGACCTATTCACCTCCTTTCATACAAGCGTCGGCAAGAACATCTGATTCCCGCTCCATCCTCTGTATAAATCTCCGGGAGCGATTAGAGGCGGAGCTTATTATTCTGATTGGCCGGACCCCTTTTCCAATATATATAAAAAAAATTATTCTAAACCGACAGTTAAATTGTACGTGTGGTGCATCAGTGTTACTAGATATTTAAAACGAGTGACACGTATGACATCAGCGGTTCGTTCCGGATACACCCCATTTTAATGTACATGCGAGTGTTACGACTCTAGAGACTTGCTCAGAGATGCTCAGAGACATGCTGCTTTTCTGATTGGCTGTTCCAGCCTGGTAGTGATGTGAACTCTTTGGATTGGCTGGGCTGCGTCACTGCCTCTGTGTATCATAACACGTTATGGTCCAGTGTTGAGCTGCACAAACAACAAGCGCAGAAATCACCGAAAACTTTTCTTTTAGTTCCTAAACCACCTGACGACAGGAAAGCCGAGTCGGCAAAAAGTTAGCTGCGTAAACCATTTTGGATTCACCGTTACGCTCATCTCTGGCAGCGTTCTCGTCCTCAGAGTCACTAGAACGTGACGTCTCACCGTCTTCTCAAGAAACGTCAACCCCGCCGAAAGCGTTGATGTCACTTCCGGAGAAAAACGTCTGTATAGCTGCCTGTAGTTTATCACACCGCTATTATTCCATGGGATGAAATGATCAGTTTTGTGCATTTTCTGGTCATTTAGTTTGAGATAAACGGCTTTATCGCTTAAACGTATTACTCACACACTAATTATATTGTAAGGATGAACGATAGCGCTACTCTTTAATGATTGCAGCTTGTTGTATATCAGCGATGTGGCACAACCGGTAAAGCTTTCCTGACACACAAGTGGCACTTGAAGGATAATGTGTGTGTGAGTGAGTGTGTGTGTGTTTTGTATAACCCCTTTTGTCTAAATAAATGTGACCCATTGTCGATTATTGTTCTCCAGGAAGTTCACTGTGTCCAATAAGATTCCAGACACAAAAGGGTGCCAGAAGTGTTGTGTAGGTGAGTCATACACACCGAGTGACGAAACACATGAGAGGATTAGACGCTTAAAGTTAAAAAAAAAACAATACATGAAAACTGTAGTGTTTACTGCAATGTAATATGAGGGTTATAAGAATGATCCTGTTCATCTGAGAGGTGTGTGTGTGTGTGTGTGTGTGTGTGTGTGTGTGTGTGTGTGTGTGTGTAGTTCGCAATCCATACACAGGGCTGAAATATCTGTGTGGTGCGTTCCAGTCCAGTGTAGTTTTATTTGAATGGGTGGAGTCCATGCAGCGATTCATGCTCATTAAGGTGGGATCTCTCTCTTTCTCTCTCTCTCTCTCTCTCTCTCTCTCTCTCTCTCTCTCTCTCTCTCTCTCTCTCCCTCTCTCTCTCTTTTCTGTGTGTGTGTGTGTGTGTGAGAGCGAGGCGGTTGAAGGGAGTCTGTGAGCGAGGCGGTTGAAAGGAGTCTGTGAGTGAGGCGGTTCAAGGGAGTCTGTGAGTGAGGCGGTTCAAGGGAGTCTGTGAGCGAGGCGGTTGAAGGGAGTCTGTGAGCGAGGCGGTTGAAAGGAGTCTGTGAGCGAGGCGGTTCAAGGGAGTCTGTGAGCGAGGCGGTTCAAGGGAGTCTGTGAGCGAGGCGGTTGAAAGGAGTCTGAGCGAGGCGGTTGAAGGGAGTCTGTGAGCGAGGCGGTTGAAAGGAGTCTGAGAGCGAGTCAGCATGATTACACCCCACTAAATAACTATTTGTGTGTCTGTGTGTATAGAGTATAGACTTCACCCTTCCTTGTCCGTTGGAGGTGTTTGAGATGCTGGTGGTCCCGGAGCGTCACTACCCTTTGATTTGTGTGTCTGTTGCCAAGGGCAGTCAGCCTGATCAAGTCGTGACCTTCGGCACCGTTGACCCCAACAATATAGCTCCGACCTTCATCGAACCCGGTACGTCCTGATATCCATTCTGATTGTGTGATTAAATTTGTTATTTTAGTCCGAGACCCATGTACAGACCTTAACTTTAAACCAAAGGCAGAGCGGGGGATGTTTGAGGGGTTTAGGCAGCACTCGAGCGAGTCGAGTCACCCTGTAAGGATGCTGAAACAGGTGTGGTTGGGGTTTGAGTGATTGTGCTGCTGTTTGTGTTTCAGACACGCCGCAGACGTGCGTCATTCACGTCACACAGCTGGAAAGGGACACCATACTGGTGTGTCTGGACCGTGAGTATGGGTTTAACTATTAGCGCAGAACATGACTGAATCACACACACACACACATACACTGTTTACTATAAATACTGAAGGCTGACTTTTTACGGGGTATAACTGTGTGTGTGTGTGTGTGTGTGTGTGTGTGTGTGTGTGTGTGTGTGTGTGTGTGTGTGTGTGTGTGTGTGTG
>JAOUQZ010000002.1:24429929-24443744 GCA_028564935.1 Neosilurus hyrtlii
GTGTGTGTGTGTGTGTGTGTGTGTGTGTGTGTGTGTGTGTGTGTGTGTGTGTGTGTGTGTGTGTGTGTGTGACATACGCATCTGCAGGTTGTATAAAGATGGTGAACTTAGAAGGCCGATTAAAATCCAGTAAGAAGCTCTCCGCCGAGCTCACCTTCAACTTCCAGATTGAAGCAATAGGTGAGTAAAATCCCACTCTTATGTCATTACTTCCTGTTTCCTGTTTGATCTTAAATAACAGAAGAAAACTATGAAGCTGTGGTTTCATCATATCCTCTTACAGCGTACCCAGCAAGTACCGTTAGCTTGCTTTTGTTAGCCATTATCTGCCATTCGAGCACGTATACCGACATAAATCGAACCGAAGAAGGTTGACGCAGTGGGAAACAAAAGTATCACAACCCGAATGATCACACCCATACGCCCCAGTCACACATCACGTTTCAGAGACGGCCTTAATCGGACGAGCCATGCCCATAAGTGAGGGCGGTATCAGATTCGTGTCGTATCCCCGTGAATGTCAACGCGGCGTGAGATGATGGGAAACTCGTAGTGACGTCTGTTGGTGCTTGTTTCAGTGTGTTTGCAGGACAGCGTGCTGGCGTTCTGGAGACACGGCATGCAGGGACGCAGCTTCCGAACAAACGAGGTGTGTGTTTGGGGTGTTTGTGTATAAATAGTTTTTTGTGTGTGTGTGTGTGTGTGTGTGTGTGTGTGTGTGTGTGTGAGAAAGTGTGTAACATTGCTCTGTCGCTGCACCAGATCACGCAGGAGATCTCGGACACCTCGCGCATCTTTAGACTGCTGGGCTCGGACAGGTAAAGAAGGTCCTCGCAAACACACACACACACACACACACACACACACACACACACACAGCAGACCTTCTCATATCATCCCCTGTGTGTGTGTGTGTGTGTGTTACAGGACGGTGGTGTTGGAGAGTCGACCGACGGATAACCCGACAGCTCAGAGTAACCTGTACATACTTGCAGGCCACGAGAACAGCTACTGAACACACACACACACACACACACACACACACACACAATAAACAGCATTCCTCCGCTAAACTGCATAACATTACACTACACCCCTCCATTGCTGTAAGCTACACACACACACACACACACACATTCCTATAAGCAGTAGGCCAGCAGCCGCCCTCATACACTACTCTCTGCTATGACAGAGCCTTAAACACACACTACACACAACACACACACACACACCACCGCTCGGCTCGTATCCCACCCTGACTCGCTGACTCGTCTGTTTTAAATTATTTATTGCGGCATGTTACAATGAGGCGTCTTTTTTTTTGTTTGTTTGTTTTTTTTTTTAATTAACTCTATTTTTTCATCAGCCCTGCCTGCAGCCTTTCCTCGTTCTCAGTCTGGCTCCTGAAGAGCCGATACACACCTTTATACCGGTGGTGACATCTTATCGTCTTACGGTTAGCTACGAAACGACTTCATAACACACGCATGAGCGACAAATAATATTTATAGGTGATCAAATTGTTTTTTCTTAATTAAAAAGTTTGTGTATAAAGCTCGAGCTGGTGCTCACAACATAATGAGATGATTTATAATAAATAGAGAGATAAATAGATTGATAGGCTTGTGTTGATGTAAAAACAGTATTTCCAAATTTAATTTCGGTGCCAGATTCTAACCAGATCTCTACACTAACAACTAAAAGATGCTGGTTTTATTGCACTTTTATTGATTTAATGTTTTAAACAAACAAATCCAGACATTTTATTGTTCTTTAACATGAATTCAGACTTTCATCTTCGCCGACATTTTAATATTTTTTAAAATTAATCACCATTAACGCTGCTAGGCGGCACAGTGGCGCAGTGGTTAGCACGTCCCGGGCTGTCAAGTCCCGGGCTCGGGGCGTTTCTGTGTGGAGTTTGCATGTTCTTCTTGTGTTTGCGTGGGTTTCCTCTGGGTAATTGGGTTTCCTCCCACAGTCCAAAAACATGCATATTAGGCTGATTGGCTGATTCAAATCACCCCTAGTGTGAGTGGTTATGTGTGTGGGTGTGGGTGTGTGTTGCCCTGTGATGGCCTGGTGAGCTGTTCAGGGTGTAACCTGCCCTCACCCAGTGTTGGCTGAGATGGGCACCGGCCTCCCCGTGACCCTAATTAGGATTAAGCGGCTTGGAGAGCGAACGAGTAAATGAAGTAACAGGAAGGAAAAAGGTGAAGAAGTTCCAGTTCTAGAGCGCAGTGACTTCCTGGTGTGATTGTAGCTGCGTCACTTTTATGATTGTTAGTGACCAGCAAGTCAGCTGTTTCTTAAACCCTTTTCGGTAGATATTCAGTACTGAGAAGTGTGCCGTAAAGAAGCTGATTGATTTTTCATGAGTACAGATTGGTTTATAAACCGTCTCGTGTTATTTTGTGACGCCGACATGAGCTTTTAACAGAGTGAATTATTCTGGACATGTGATGTGTGTTATGAAGTTGTTCCAAAACTAGCCTGCACAAACTAAAATAAATAAAAGGGAAGTTTTACCGGAATGACTTTTCAAACTGAATGAGTAGAGTGTAACTTCTGTGTAGGTATTTGTCACCGTAACTTATTCTCGTAGTAATAATAACAACAACAATAATAATAATAAGATGCTTGTGAATTTTTACGCATTGCAATATCAGAACACGTACTTGCATAGAAGTTACAGCAACGCTAACGGACTCGTGTACATACTTTGGTTATTCGGATCAAAGACTTAAAGGAAACGTTTTCTCCAGACGTGCTAACGTTGGCGTCGTTATCCCGTACCGTTTAAGCTCGTTTGAATTCGCCGTTCGATCCGAGAATTCCGCTCCAATGAACACTTTAAAAACACAGAAGGAATCACGGCGTCATTCGGAAACTGTATTTAAGACGCTAACATTGTGATGACACTGTAAAACTCACGTGATACAACTTTGTGAATGATTACGTTGTAAAGGTTTCACGTCAGCACTTCTGTAACAGCGGAGTAGGAAAGTGAAATAACACGAAACGAAAAAGTATTTATAGTTGGAATCCACTGACACTAGTCTTTAGGTTGTTTTTAGCTCCGTTTACGGTTTTGGCTGAATGATCCCCTTAAAATTTGTACATAATTTAGTGTTAATTTAATTCCTAAAGTCCAGCAGTGAAGCGAAAGCCTGGGTCCAGCAGGAAAATGTTTAGTGTTTTCTTGAAATGTCATCGTTATTATTAATCGACCATTTTTTTAATTCCTACCTTCTATTTATCTATTTTTTTAAACTAATAATTAAAGAATAAGTTCATTATCAAAAATGCTCAGAATGATTAATCCTGTTGGCCTTTTTTTGCGTTTTATACATTTTATTAAATAAAAATTTGTTAAAAATGTCGACGTTAGCTGTTGAATATAATAGAAAACGAATCTTAATAATCGGATGTACATTCTGATGTCAAATTTGTTCCCGATACAAGTAAGCCGTACAGAGATCTAGACGTCTAGACAGCAATACCAGGCGTCTTGAGTTGGATGTGCTTCTGAACATCTTCACTCACTTTCTTACTACAGTTTATCAGATGCATCATCCAGGACAAAGTCACATCAAAAAATAAAATAAAAGTCTTATTGCTGTATGTCTGTTCGGGGTTGTGTAACTTGCTCCGCCCACAGAATGGATCCCAAACACATTCCATATCAATTTATTACATATTCTACTGCAGGACGCAGGATTTCTAACTGCTGAAACAATCGGCCCACGGGTTTTAAACAAGAGGGATTTGATCTATACGATCCACTGGATAACATTTTTGTGAATTGAAGTTAGCGTGGTGATGTGAACACTTGGGGTTGTGCTGGTTTTATTTAGGGACGGTATTTCCACACGATCATTTATATGCCTGAAATTGGACAGATTTGCCATCGCGCTTCTCCAGGATGACAAAAATCCCAGAATTCCATAGTACCCGCAGAAACATTTTATAGTTGAATGCATTTTTTTTTATCTGGCAACCATAAGTTTTTGCCAGATAACCCTAGGGTCACATGATGTACAAAAAGAGGAGTACCTCCTCTTTGGATTTTTTTTCCCGGTTTGCTAGCAAGGCGCTTAAACACTATTCTTACAACTAGTTGTTGTGCTATTAAAAAAAAAATATCTAAAAACACTCGGGGAACGCAAACCTCCACCATGGCAGTTCATCTGCCTCCTTACTTTTTTGCATCGTTCTCCTCTGGACAGTCCTTTCTATTGATATTTGTAATGGATGTTTTGTAGATGTTTGACTGTATTTTTTGTGGGAGTGTTGAAGTCTTTATGGAGTTGAATGTTAAATAGTTAAAATTACCCCAAAATGGTAAAGAGTCCAGATTATAATTAGAAACCAGATTGTTACTTGGGTCGTAAATCTTATACAATAAATATCTAATATTTCTATGATTTAAAGTTGGAGGATATATACTTATATTTATATACAATGTAATACAATACAACACACATACACACACATACACACTGCCCGGCCAAAAACAGTCACACACTAATATTTTCATGGAGGTCATTAATCTTGATCACAGCATGTGATCTCCATGGCATTGTTGGTCCGGTCGAGGCTCAGCAACATCATTGTGGCAGCTGATGATCTGAATGTAGTGAACGAGCAGGTTATCACATCGATGCACTTTTTCTTCCCTGATGGAATGGATATAAAACGGGGACTCAGATAATGAGCGAGTGGTTCAGAGATCACGAGGAATCATTTTCACATAAGTATCGGCCCCCCAGAGTCCTGATCTTAACCCTATTGAGAGTTTTGGGGATGTGCTGGAGAAGACTTTATGGAGGGGTTCAGTTTTTCCCTCATCGATTCAAGACGTCGGTGAGAAATGAACCCGACACCGGATGGAAATAAACGTTGTGCAGGTTAAGTTTGTTAAAACAATGGCATGACGATTATGTGCCGTAAGCGAGAATAAAGGAGGAAAAACAGCTTACTTTGTTTGATTTATATTTTTTTGGCTGGGCAGTGTGTACATGTATATTACAATCCATATTTTTACTGGATCAGTGCCATCTCGTACTCGTGACCACACCCCTCGAGCATACTCGTGGCTAGTAAACTAAAATTAAATTTGATGTAACTTTCACTTTTCAAATCAGTGGTTTTTTTTTTTATCGAACAGGAATGTAATTATTTTCTAATCTGTTGCTGTCAAAAATTCAGGCTAATGTCACACAGAATTAATAATCGAAACACTTCCGTACACTGAATATTTTAATTTAATGAACATTTTAAGTGTTCTAACCAAGACAAATTTTCAGAACCGTGGCACTGACACACCTCTAATAAAACAATTAATTGAAGACACACACTTTCACATCATGTCTAGTTTCATGTGACGAGCTCTTTATTGCTTCAGTCGAAGTCCGTGTTTACTGCAGCGATGCACCCGACCTGTAAATAGTCACGAGCTCGAACATCAACCATTTTTTTTGTAGTGAAATCGAACCGAGAGATGGAGATTACAGTCACCCGCGTTTCGTTGATTTAAATAATAACATGGTTTAAACATCATCACTATTTAAAGATCAAATTCGTACTTCTGTTGGAAACACTTGGGCCGATTCTCACAGTACTGAAGCGTCACTTATTATTCTGGGAAAACAATCCCATGATTACTCGGAGTCAAAGATCACGACTCCGGCTGCTGTTCCATTCGCGACTGCGAAAATAAAATGTGGATAAAAAGTGTGTTTGTTTATTGTACAGAGCGTCATGGCGGCGTTCGTGGCCGCAGGTGAGTTTCACTGCTTCGGACAGAAAGCCATGCTTCACGTTTTTAACCTTAATAATCACTGTATCGAAAATTTGCACACTTTTATATGGACTATAATGTGATTCTCACTGTTCGCAAGTGGTTAAGTGTTCCGAGACGTTCGTCCAAAAAAACGAGAGAGAACAAGAAAGTAAGTAAGAGGGGAAAAACGCCTACAGTACACGCGCGTCACCTTACTGCAAACGTGCGTTTAAAAACACGTGCGGTGACTTTCATTAATAGATTAACACACGATAGCCGTTAGAAAGGAACAATTTTTTTTTTTTTTGGAATTCCTGAGGTATAAAGCAGTTAAGTGTAGAACGCTAAACGTGGTGATGGAGGTGTAAATATGAAAGGAACGGAGAACTACAAGTGGAACGCATTTCTTTTAAAGCTGGGGGGGGGGAGCGCTGGTTTGTTGGTGACCGGCTATAAATTACAAGACGTATGCTTCAGACTGCCTCCGATTGGCTGGTGCATGATGACATCACAGAATGTCTGGTCTTAACGTCTGGTCCTTTTCACACATCTATGCATGTTGTTTGTCAGTGCGTTCTTTTCATTCGGCATGCAACCGACGCGTTTAGACTTGGATCCCAAAAATGTCTTCGTGAGAGTCGGAGAACGTCGGCGTCTGTCCTGGAATGTTAGTTTTTTTATTTATTGGAACGACTCGCTGTCTGTTCGTGCACTCTGGGCTACTCCGTCACACTCTATGATTGATTACACTGATTCAGGGCTCAAATGTAATGCAGTTCATGTCGGGCTGCTATTTAAGAGCTTTGATAAAAAGGACCAAGTCAACAACATCATCAACAACAACAGATCACACGAATCAGTCGAGGCATGTTTGGTGTCTGAAGTTTGCTGCTTCTTCCTGTTCTTTTAATTTTATGCAGAAGCTACGAGGTTATCGCACTTGGAGTCCTGTAGCTGTGTGTGTTCTTACATCACACATCCTTTCGTCTGTTTGAATCAGTCGGGTTTATTTTCTGACTACTCAAATCGACTCTGAATCGACTCACTTGCAGGAAGTGAATCAAACACACCGTGTGTTATTATAATTATTATTATTATTATAATTTTTTTTTAGCGCAGATCTATCACAGGGCCGACACACACACACACACCTAGGGGCAATCTGGAACAGTCAGTGCATGACTTTACACTGTTGGAGGAAACCGCAGTACCCAGAGGAAACCCACACAAGTATGGGGAGAACACGCAAACTCCACACAGAAACGCCCGGGACTTGAACCCAGGACCTTCTTGCTGTGAGGTGGACACGTTAACCACTACACCACCGTACGGCCCTATAAAACTATCTAATATTCCTAATATTTCTGATTATGAGATGATTTTAGAAGATTATTAAATCTATTCCTGGAGATATCTATTTTATTTTATTTCATATATATCTGGGTGCTCCGGTTTCCTCCCACAGTCCAGAAACATGCACAGTAGGCTGATTGGCTGTTCCAAATCAGAATGGAATGGTTGTGTGTGTGTTGGCCCTGTGATGGCCTGGCGAGCTGTTCAGGGTGTACCCCGCCTTCTCCCAGAGTCGACTGAGATGGGCAGCAGCCTCCCAGCGACCCTAATTAGGATTACGTGGCTTAGAGAGTGAATGAAGGAATATATTTTAAAATGTTCACTCCATCGTCTGTACAAAACCTTCAGAACAAAACTAGCTGTACTCTCGAGTAGAGAGGGTTGGTGCACCCCTCCCCTGTCAGTCACAGCAATGCTCGCCAATCACGTGGGTCTGTGAGCTCATGGATGCGGAGATGGGCGGATATCACTTTCCTCAGTGTGTTGTGTTAGCTCTGATGGCGTATCTGCGAGATTCATTCGGCTGGTTATCGCGATGTGGTTGCAGTGATAGCTTTCCCCTTTCGCGTGATGGCTACGGAGGAACGGCGTTCCGGGGGAGGGACTTGGCCATTAGTACATAACGAAGTGCAAGTACAGAAATATAATAACACAAATTCTGGTTGTCCAACATGGCCCACCATCGAATCATCCAAATTTCCATTAGAGATAAACAGCCTCCATCGCTTATTTCCGTTACTCTCGTAGCTCCTGCGCCGAACTGCAGCACAAACATGTCGTGGCTGATCGACTGCGTTCAAATAAACATCGCTCGGCTTTACAGTAGCCGGTAACAGATCGAGACTCGCTGTGTGTTTCCATAGGACATAACACATCGCTTACCAGTCAAAACATGCAGAGTGTAGAATTACACACATCACTGAACATAGAGAGAGAGAGAGAGAGAGAGAGAGAGAGAGTCGAATGTGTTTAAAGTGCAGTAACCTTCCGACCTTCAGGAGCGCAGCTTTCCTCCTGAAACACCGTCGCACAGGTTTCCACGCGTGTCAATAACCAACCGAGTCCGTGTCCTTCAGCCGCATTAACACCTTCACTTCACACTACGATGCACATGACCTGTAAATAGTGTACCATAATATTTGGTTTTACAGACTGTATAATCGTCTATATTTTGTTTCGGAAGTGAAACTGATCTATGAGATTGAGGTAACACATTAAAGGTGAAAATGAAATATGGTTGGTGTCACCGTGTGTTATTTCATGCTGTTATTTTATTAACACACATTAATGCACTCGGATCGGTTCGGCTGATGGGTTCGGATTCTTTAATGTCGTAGATTTGTTTTTAATATTACAGAGAATTAAAGGAATGATGGTGTAAAGTATTCTTTTATAAGATGTGCAGAACAGCAGTGATGTTGTTATTATTATGATATAATAAATATATAATATGAATGAAATGAATGGAGGTTAATAGGAGTCTGAGAGAGGATACAACCAGGAAGCATTCGAGAACCAACACAAGTGTAAGTTTGTGTGTGTAAGTTTGTGTGTGTGTGAGAGAGAGGAAAGTTCTATTAGAAATGCTGTGTGTGTGTGTGTGAGAGAGCGAAAAGTTCTAGTAGTGTGTGTGTGTGTGAGAGAGAGAAAAGTTCTAGTAGAGTGTGTGTGTGTGAGAGAGAGAGAAGTTCTAGTAGAGTGTGTGTGTGTGTGAGAGAAAAGTTCTAGTAGAATGTGTGTGTGTGTGAGAGAGAGAGAAGTTCTAGTAGAATGTGTGTTAGAGAGAGAAAAGTTCTAGTAATATGTGTGTGTTAGAAAGAGAAAAGTTCTAGTAGAATGTGTGTGTGTGAAAGAGAGAAAAGTTCTAGTAGAATGTGTGTGTTAGAAAGAGAAAAGTTCTAGTAGAATGTGTGTGTGAGAGAGAGAAAAGTTCTAGTAGAATGTGTGAGAGAGAGAAAAGTTCTAGTAGAATTGCTGTGTGTGTGTGTGTGAGAGAGAGAAAAGTTCTAGTAGAATGTGTGAGAGAGAGAAAAGTTCTAGTAGAATTGCTGTGTGTGTGTGTGTGAGAGAGAGAAAAGTTCTAGTAGAATGTGTGTGTGTGAGAGAGAAAAGTTCTAGTAGAATGTGTGTGTGTGAGAGAGAAAAGTTCTAGTAGAATGTGTGTGAGAGAGAGAAAAGTTCTAGTAGAATGTGTGTGAGAGAGAGAAAAGTTCTAGTAGAATGTGTGTGAGAGAGAGAAAAGTTCTAGTAGAATTGCTGTGTGTGTGTTTAGACCGCAGTTCCTCTGTCGATATTTTCAGGTTGTCGTGCTCTGTTTAACCTTCCAGACTCCGGCTCGGTGCTGTTCTGTCCTTCAGTTTTCTCTACTGCTTTCTCCACCCTGCTGTCTCCACCAGACCTAAAACACACACACATTTAGAATAAGTAGGTGTGTGTGTGTGTGTCCACTGTCCACTTATTCATTTATACAGTTATCTGATCTATACATATTATTAACGATTACACCGAGGATAATCAAACACGATTCAAAGAGGGGCGGTCTGAGGATGGACACATCCAGAACCCTGGGATTTCTCTTTCAGAGTCATCAGTGATTTACCAGAAAAGGCAAGAAATCAACCCGGAACCTTCTTGCTGTGAGGCGGACGTGCTAACCACTGCGCCGCCGTGTCTTTGGGCTGTAGAAAATAATCCCCGTTATGAGATAACTGATGCTGCAGAGAAACTCCAAGTGAGTCGGAGTACTGCTGCGAGGGATCTCCGTCGAAATCTCTTTTAAAAATGATGGTGTCTGTTTACGTTTGTTATGTTGCTGTATACTACACTGGAACGGTGCGATCTGATTGGTCTGCTGGAGTGCATTGGGTGGATACTCACACTTTGTCGGAGTCACCGAGAGCAGGTGGTGTCGTCATTTTCACACTTTGGGAAAATGGAATGAAACGATGACTGTAAATCTCACTTTGATTTACTTTTGTTTACATTTCTGTGTACCACACGCTAAAATTTGAAATGGTTTAAAAATACTCTGTTAGCTGCACAGCACTGAGCTCTGCACAGAGCTCACCTGACCCACCTCTGTCACGGTTAAAATATGTAGAAATGAACATTTTTATTTAGTTTGCCTTTTTTTTCTACATTTAAGGCATTAACATCGAGCTCTGCAAGCCGTCTTGTTAGCAGTTTGCATCGCTGAAATATCCTTAAAATGTACTTTAGACAGGACGACAGCTAATCCTTCAGGCCTTGTGGTAACCGTGACCCGGTTGGGATCAGTTTCCAAAACTGAATTGATGAGTTCATCTGCTGGTGCCGTAATAACTCCATGATGAGAATCATGCATGGGCTCACCGACAACAAGAAAACAACACCATCTGGTGGAGGAGGTTTAAAATTGTGTTAGCAACTTAAACCAATCAGCCATGACATTAAAACCACCTTCTAATATTGTGCAGGTCTGCAAGCCCTTATCCTGGGCAGTTGAGGGTTAAGGGCCTTGCTCGAGGACACAACAGTGACAGCTTGATGGTACTGGGGCTTGAACCACCATCATTCTGATCAGTAACCCAGAGCCTTAACCACTGAGTAGAACAGCTGTGACCCGCCGAGGCACGGACTCCACGTGACCTTCGAAGGTGTGTGATATCAGGCGCCAAAACTTTAGCATCAGATCTTCAAAGTCCTGTAAGTTGTGACATGAAGCCTCCACGGATATGACTTATACATCTAGCACGTTCCACAGATGCTTAATCAGGTTAAGATCGAGGGATTTCAGAGGCCGACGGCGTTATCTTTCACGGTATGGCAGGGTGCATTATCCTGCTGGAAGACACCTTTGATGTAACGCACTCTGAAATTAAACTGCTACACTGTCGTATGCAAAATAGCCAAATTAGGTGGTTAAAAAGCCACAACTGGCAACATCCCACTAATTTACATCTGGTTTTGGAAGCTGCGATAATCATCTAAACTAGAGCAGATGAAGTGGAACTTGCATGTGCTGGGAGACAGTTTCAGTATCTCCGCCCTTTGGTTGTCCTGCCGTCCTGCCTCATGCTCAATCCTTCTTTAAGTGCACACGTATGAGGGCGAGAAGTGCACTTAGCATGGTACCTTATATACTATACCTCAGACCTGGTGGAAAAAGCAGGCCCTCAGTGTGCACAGTACATATTATTTTCTGTAAAATTAAATATTTAAATACAGAGATCTTCCACGGCCATTGATTGGATATGAATAATAACTCGCAGGGTGAAGACGAGCAGGTTGTTAATTCATATCCGATCAGAGGGGATGGAGTAACTCCAATAAAAATAATAGAACTCCAATAAAATTGCATTTGGTGGAAAATAAAACTCAATTTAAAAAAAAAATAAAGAAAGAAATACATTCTTACTATGAAATACTTTCATTTAATATGTTTGTTGCTTTTCTTGGAATTAGTCTCGACTGAAAAACTGGTGTTAGCGGCGCTTCCAGTTTGCAAGAAAAACTAGCAGAAGTTTGCTTCCTGTTTGCAAAAAATCTTGAAAAATAAAAATATTTTTATCATGAAATACTTTAGCTCAGAATCGTTCCCATTTTTTATTTTTCTATGGTGACGTTAAGGTCACAGTATATGCACTGATATCCTAGGAGTAGGTTAGCCAATCAGAGCGCAGAATTGCTAATACCTATGACCTAGGATGAAATGAATTTATGTCTATCGCCATAAAGGTTCCTACAACTTTAGAAGCCAAAGCAGAGAACCCCAGATCAGAGAGTGGGAATGATGCAAACAAACAACACTAAAGGTTTCTATAAAGTGTGTGTGTCCATCAACGTTTCTTACCCTCACCTCTTTTTAAAGAGTTTTTTAAAGGAGCTCCGGAAACCTTTGCCCTCCTTCCTGCTACGCTCACTCAGAGGGGTGTGGTCAGCTTCGTCAGCCACGTCTTTCCATTTAAACTCCTCCCATATTGGTGGTCCGGTATCCTGAGATGTGGACGCACAGATTCTTAGAAATTACGTTTTTAACTTCCAGCTGAGACGAATGCATTGTGTTGATGTGGATTGTGTAACCTTGTGTTGCGTGAGATCGTCAGCCGTAAGGTGTGTGTTGTGTTCGTGATGCCGCTCTGGACTGCTGGTCCTCAGCCTCGATTTGGCGCTCGATTGACGGATCAGTCTCGGGTGGGCCGGACTTTTGACCAGATAGGGATGGCCGTCGATGCTGTCCAGCTGCAGGCCGTTCAGGGACTTGCTCTTATGTTGTACCGGCTGTAATGGCTTCACAACGCTGGTTGAATCAGGTGACACACAGCCATGGCTGGGTCTGAAAACCCCTCCTCCACTGCTCCGCCCTCTGTTATGTGACTGATGGTCTGGATTGAGGGTGGGGCTACAGCTTACAAAAGTAATGTCGATGCTGGAGTCAGTGGAATGAGAAGGACTTGAACAGCAAGAGTCCCCGCCTCTCTGTGAAAGGAATGCCCCCATTGCGTGAGCCAAGGCTGACCCCGCCCTTTGTGTCTCTGGAATCCTGTAGAGATGAGGGGGAGTGGCTTTGTGACGGGATTCTGAGTCAGATGCAAAGGAAATGTCAGGGTGAAAACGATTAGGCTCCACCTCCCAATCAGGGTATCGACAGACACCTGCTTTCTTTCTTCTCTGGCCATGAGCTGGATCACTGAGAGAGAGAGAGAGAGAGAGAGAGAGAGAGAGAAAGAGAGAGGTGATGTTGATTAAATAGTAATTTTACTGAAGAAATGAAATGGAACAGGTGAATAAATTCAATACTTAGATGAAAGGATAGATGAGAGGATAGAGGGGTAGATAGATGAAGGAGTAGATGGGTGGAGGGGGAGATGGATGGAGGGGTAGATGGATTAGAGGGTAGATGGATGAGTAGATGGATAAGAGGATGGAATGGATGGAGGGGTAGATGGATAAGAGGATAGATGGATGGCGAAGGAGATGGATGAGTAGATGGATGGAGGGGTAGATGGATGGAGGGGTAGATTGATGAGAGGATAGATGGATGGAGGAATGGATGGGGGGTAGGTGGATGAGAGGATAGATTAATAGAGGAATAGATGAAGGGGTAGATGGATGAGAGGATAGATAGATGGAGGGGTAGATAAATGAGTAGATGGTTAAGAGGGTAGATGGATGGAGAAGTGGATGGATGAGTAGATGGATGAGAGGACAGATGGATGGAGGGGTAGATGGATGAGTGAATAGATGGATGAGTAGGTGGATGAGAGGATAGATGGATGAAGGGGTAGATGGATGAGAGGATGGATGGATGAAGGGGTAGATGGATGAGTGAATGGATGGATGGACGAATAGATGGATGAGTAGGTGGATGAGAGGATAGATGGATGGAGGGGTAGATGGATGAGAGGATGGATGGATGGAGGAATAGATGGATAAGTAGACGGCTGAGTGTATCGATGGATGGAGGGGTAGATGGATGGGTAGAGAGATAGATGGATGGATAGAGAGATAGATGGATGGATAGAGATATAGATGGAGGAATAGATGGATGAGTGGATAGATGGATGCATGGAGAGATAGATTGAGGGGTAGATGGATGAGAGAGTAGATGGATGGATAGAAATATAGATGGAGGAATAGATGGATGAGTAGATGGCTGAGTGGATAGATGGATGGAGGGGTAGATGGATGGATAGAGA
>JAOUQZ010000002.1:24459331-24474331 GCA_028564935.1 Neosilurus hyrtlii
TGCTGAGTTCTGTGCTGTTTTTGTGTTTGGCGTGGCGGAATGAGGCGGTGTGATTTCTATATCTTGCTTTGAAATCGGTTTCTGTGAGTCCAATGTATGTTTATGTACATACGTGTGTGTGTGTATGTATGTATGTATGTCTGTGTATATTATACACACACACACACACACACACACACACACACACACACACACACATGATTTGGACTACCATTCTCTAGATTCTAGACTGTGATTGGTCCCTCACGAAATCCTGTCAACTTGACCATGTTCGGATTGACCCAGACGCCATTTCGTTCGATTCCTCAGGACATTCCGTTCCTTTTTAAGGTCCTCGGAACAGAGAGGAACGGCCGAAATAAAATAATCTTGTGCACGCTTCAGTGAATAAACTCCTCCTACAAAAGTCACATAAATCATCCAGTAATCAAATGGTGCAGCAAATCATACAATTGCTCTTCTATAGCTATAATCAGTAACAATTTAAATATGTATTCCATTAGAGAGGACTTCATTGGACAGTTCTCCATTTCAGGGTTACAAATGTCTTTAAATGAAGGAAATATGATCCCTCGTTCCACAGATATTCATGTTGATGTTAATAATCAATAATTAATTCGAGTGCTTGATCGGGAGGTCCAGCAATTTGCATAACATTTATGGAGGACCAAATATGTGACATTATGACATTCCAGACCAGCAGGCCACAGGCCTTCCACAGTTCATGGGTCCCCCAGTGGCATCTGATACCCCTGATTTTTAACTCCGCTGTATTAATCCCACAAGGGAGCCTCTCGCTCTGCTTTTAACCCATCCAAAATGAACCCACACCGGGGGTCAGTTTTTTTGGAAGGTTGGTATTTTTGCTCGACGATGCTTCAGTTGTGAAGGTAAAGGAATGGGAAGGCGCTGCTCACTCTCCCGCCACCTCGCGTTTTCCCTACTAGTTTGGTCTTCAAGGCTTTATATGATTGATAAGTGTTTATAAGTGTTGAATTTGGTTACCCTGGTGCCGCCCCTTGAACTGTTGTCTTGCATGTTTTACTGATGGGACTCAAAGTAAAACACCTCCAGATTAAGGGGATTATTCGATGGTTCTTCTTCACTGCTATAAATGGAAGCTGGTAAGATCAGTGTGTTTTCTGCAGCACAGAAGAAGAAGCTGTTTTCTCAGATTAAAGCAGCATTGTTTTCTCATGTGGTATCGATTCGGTACGTAGACTGGGGTCCTTTTTTTTTTTTTTTTTTTTTTTTTTTTTTTTTTTTTTTTTGCTGGTATCTGCAGCGTTTCCGAAGTCAGGACAAATCTATTTATTATAAAAGCTGTTGTTGTTTGTTTTGATAGATCATGGGCAAATCCAAGCAGGTGGGCAACCACAAAAATGGTAAAAAGAAGAACATTGCAAAGACATGGAAGACAAAGCGAAGGACAAAGGACCTGGACCAGATCCACACAGACATGGTCCCAGCCAATGCAGCCAGACTCCTGAAACAGGAAGTGGATTATGAAGTGACAGGTTTCGCTCAGCACTACTGCCTGCACTGCGCGTGAGTATCTCAGGCATGGACCGTAAATCACGTAAACTTCCCTACACGGCTCTGAGTCGGGGGAGACGCTCGTCCGGGATCATCACATACCGCAGTGTGTTAATTATTCTTCACTAATTATCCAAACAACCACCTAATGACACCAAGCTTTAATCCGAGGTCAGGAAGTGATGTCATCATGTGACCCCGGAGGATTATTACTCCTGTACGTCTCCTGATTATTAATTGAGTGTAATGTTGATTATTGCAGGCGCTACTTTGTTGACCTGAAGACCCTGAAGGAACATTTTAAGACCAAAGTCCATAAAAAACGGTGAGTTTCTTACTGCAGGTGACTTTTATAAAGCCGAGATGAATTTTCTTTAGTTTTATCTAAAGATCAGTGTGACCTGATGGATCAATAATCACATTTCTAAACAAAAACACAGATCTTTGCAAACGGGAAACAGATGAAACAGGTGAAACATTTGGACTCTATTTCAGTGTCTCACTTGCTCACTCTCTCTGTCTCTCTCTCTCTGTTTTTCTCTGTCTCTCCCTCTGTGTCTCTCTGTCTTTCTTTCTTTCTGTGTCTGTCTCTCTCTGTGTGTCTCTGCGTGTCTCTCTGTGCCTCTCTTTATTATTGTGTGTGTCTCTCTCTCTCTCTCTCTGTGTCTGTCTGTCTTGATTTCTCTCTATAGTTGTGTGTCTCCCTGTGTGTGTGTGTGTGTGTGTCTGTCTTTCTTGATTTGTCTCTCTTGGCTTATCTCTCTCACTCTCTCTGTGTCTATTTTTGGGTTGCTTTCTGTCGTTCTCTCTCCCTCCATCTCTTTTCTGCGTGTCTGTTTCTCTCGTTTTTTTGTGTCGTGTGATGGATTGCCTCTCACACACGCTAGAAAGTAATGGATTGTGAAAACCCTCACTAGGTCCAGGAGATCGATGTGAGACTCCCTGCCAACACACTCCACTGTTATCTATAATTTTGATGATGAATTGTTTCTTTCTTTCTCTGCAGGTTGAAGGAGCTGAGAGACGAGCCGTACACGCAGGCCGAGGCGGAGCGAGCGGCAGGAATGGGCTCATACGTCCCGCCCAAAAAGGTCGAAGTGCACACGCAGCAGGTGGAGGAGGACATGCAGTGAAGGTCCTCCGTCGTCTCAACGCCTCGAGCGTGTGGATCACTTTCGGTCACAGTACACCCCGCCCCCTGCAGCGTAATACACAATTAATAGCAAGCGTCAGGCTTGTTGTCTGGATTTAAATGAATTTTAACGTCTCTGGTGTGGATTTACAGCAGGATTCAGATCTTTAAAATAATAATTCGATTGAAAGTTGTGTTTTATTTTTAGTGCTGGAGTGTTAAAGCACTACATGGTGCATCACCAGGTTTATTAATATTCATGATTTTAAAAAAAAAACATCCTTAGCACTAATCAAGAGGACGCTGATTTATTTGTCAATCAAATCCCACATCAACGATGTGTGTGTGTGTGTGTGTGTGTGTGAGAGAGAGAGCGAGCAAGCAGTGTGTCAGGATCTGAATCGACTGTGATCACAAACGGCTCAGTATGTAAATAAAGTATGACATCACCATCATCATGTGTTCTGTGTACGTCATTTCATTGTGTGTATGTGTACTCCACATACAAGGAAGTCCTTATATGGACTTCAATATGCTTCAGTTAGTTTCAAACCTAAAAAGGAATAATTTATTAAATTATTATTATATGAATTTTATATTTTTTCCTTCCTTTGTGATGGTAAATATATGTAAATGTAACAGTACTTTGTAGGACACAGTGAAACATCCAGAGCCTTGTGATTAAAGTCTCACATTCAGTCTCAGATTTTCATGTGTTGTTTTTTTCACCTTTATGTGGGTGTGTATACACCAAGCAACAGGTACAGTATAATTTGGTTTGTTTTATTGGACTCTTTTTACTTTTATAATCAAAGCTCTGAACTTTACAAGTGCAAAGAAAAATAAAGTGAAAACAATAAGGAAAAGTGAACATGCCCGGGATTCCTCAACAATCAGAAATATAAGAAAATAATGGTAACGTGGTGAAGTTTGTATGTAAAAATAAAATGAAAATGAAATGGTGTTTTAACCTGAAAATGTCAGTTAGCACGTCCACCTCAGAGCAAGAAGGTCGCAGGTTCTATTCCTGGGCTCGGGGCGTTTCTGTGTGGATTTTGCATGTTCTCCCTGTGCTTGCGTGGGTTTCCTCTGGGAAATCTGGTTTCCTCCCACAGTCCAAAAACATGCACAGTAGGGTGATTGGCTGTTCCAAATCACCCCTGGGTGTGTGAGTGAATGGTTTCATGTGTGCTGGCCCTGCAGTGTCCTGCCGAGCTGCTCAGGGTGTACCCCGCCGTCGCCCAGAGTCAGCTGAGTTAGGCTCCAGCCTCCTCGGAACCCCGAAAAATTAATGAATAACAATTTCATTCGTGGCAGCAGCACGTAACCACTAATAATAAAACAAACGGGGGGATGAGACGACTATGTGGGAGTGAAATTTGTCATAATTATGACAGCCTTTCTCATTCATTCATTTGTTGAACCTCTTTATCCTACCAGGGTCGCGGGGAGGCTGAAGCCTATATCAGCCGACTCAGGGCGGGGTACACCCTGGACAGCTCACTAGCCCATCACAGGGCCAACACACATTCAACCACTTGCACCTCGAGGCAATCTGGAAAAGTCACTGAGTATATTGTGCATGTGGGAGGAAACTGGAGAACCCAAAGAAAACCCTCACAAAGAATGGAGAGAACACGCAGACTCACGGGGAGGCTGGAGTCTATCTCAGGCAACACGGGGTTAAGGAGAGGTACACCCTGAACAGCACACAGACACACCTGAACCAGGCTTCCATTCATACACACTGTACTGCACCAAGCTTTAAAAATAAATAGGGGTACTGTCCCTTTAAAAATGACACGCAGCCCACCATCCAATCAGAATGTCATATCGTGGTCTCGAGCCCGAATCCCAAGTAGCGCAGAATCTCGAGGGCTACGTAGCGCGCGTGCGTCATGATGTCACAGCCTACGTAGAGCGTTTATTATAAAGAGAATAGGGACGAGTTTGGGACTGGACCAGGAACGGCTCTGAGCTGGGTTCTCCTCCGGGAAGAGAAGGAAACTACACGACTGGCTGGGAAACTACTGGCTGCTGGAGGCGAAAAGGTTTTAGGGGGATAAAAAAACACAATAAAGGAATAAATTTAAAAAACGGAGAGAGAGAGAAGTGGAGAGAGGGAGAGAGAGAGAGGGGGAACAGAGAGAGAAGGGGAGAGAGAAGTAGAGAGGGAGAGAGAGGGAAGAGAGAGAGAGAGCGAGAAGGAGAGAGAGAGAGAGGGAGAGAAGGGGAGAGAGAAGGAGTGAGAGGGAACTGAGAGAAAGAGAAAAGTGGGGGGAGAGAGAGAGAAGGGGAGAAAGGGAACAGAGAGGGGGGGATGTTTTCGGGATGGCGGAGGATGTGGATAAAGCAGCGCAGTTAGAGGAGGAGGAGGAGGAGAAGAAGGAGAAGAAACCGGGGAGTAAAGCCGGAGAACCGCGGCGCTCCTGGACCTTCTGGACTTTGCTGATGGTCGCGTGCGTTCCGGTACTCGGTGCTGGGGTTCAGTATTTCCGGAACACACAGATATCCGCGCGCCACGTAAGTTCTGGAAGAAGATTCGTTTCCACGTTGTTGGGTTTGTTTTCCTTTAAGCTGCGCGTGAGTGCGCGACTGTGATTGGTCGATTTAATCGATGAATCGTATATGAATGACGTCAATGTGCAGTTTATTTAAAGAGAGAGAGAGAAGGAGAGAATAAACAATGAAGAGGAAACGGCTTCAGCACGCGCGCTGTAAGTGGACAGCGAATAAAAGTCGGTGCGCGAGTCGATTAAATCGATTAATCAGTGCAGCGCGCGCAGGACCACACATGCGCGTGCACGCTTCTCTATGGCATTGTTTCTGTGCCACGTATGTGTTGTATGAGGACAACTGTTTTATTAGGGGGTGGGGAATCCCACACACACACACACACACACACACACACACACACACACACACGTGCAATGTGGAGAAGTTCCTTCCTCCATTACTTGATGGGCTTTCAGCACATAACTCCAACCCTGCCCTCAGATCCCACCTCCTCCTCCTCCTCCTCCGTCCTCCTGTATAATTCTACTCTGTGGTTACAGTCTGGTATAAATAATTGCCCCTCTGTACAGTTTGCTTATTCATTTTACACTAAAACTGGATATAAGAAGATAATCAGAAGGGATTAAAGTTCATCCTCCCCTGCACCCCCCACCATTTCCACTGCTTCTTAACCTCCCATACGTTCTCACCGAAGTCCATTTAAATCCAGGGTTGGTCTTTTTTTTTTTTTAGATGTGTACACCCGTCCATACATTCACGCAGTCGCTTAAACCTGCTTCCGCCGAGGAGCCGACTCCGGGAAAGTGGGGTACACCCTGAACAGCTCGCCAGACAGGGCCAACACACACATGTAACCATTCACACTCATATCTAGGGGCAATTTGGAATATCCAGTTAGCCTACTGTCTTTGGACTGTTGGAGGAAACCAGAGGAAACCCACGCAAGCACAGGGAGAACATATGAACTCCACACGGAAACGCCCTTGCTGAGCCCGGGACTCAAACCCAGGAGATTCTTGTTAAGTGGACGTGCTAACGCCACCATGCCGCCTAGCTGTATACATAAATGTAAAAAAAAATTAAAAAATTAAGTTCTTTACACCTCAATAACTGATAATAACAATAACAATATTGAGAACTGATCGAGGTCAGAAAAAAAATTTGTCATTTGTCAATCATATTCTCCCATGTCTCCCTGCTTCGTGCGTGACCCTACCACGCATGAACCAGCGGTCAGAGCGGAGCTTGTGGTTTTGGAAGGCCCTCTAAGAAACGGGCGGGTTTAGCCAGAATCCTGAAGAGATGCTACTTTGGAAAGCTTTAACTGCTTTGTGCTCGATCAGTAACTTCTTTTCACGATGGTATTTTCCCGACTGTATCTTCTCAGGAAGTGGCGCTGAAGACCCTCGGAGCAGAAGGACTTTTCCTCTTCTCATCTCTGGATGTGGATCACGATCTCTACCTCAGCCCTGAGGAGTTTAAACTCATCGCTGAGAAACTCACAGGTGCGTTGATCTCTTTCCCGTCTGTTTAACAGCCACATGTTTCTCTCTCACGTGGTCATCAACTCCATTTTCTGTTAAAGAAGCGTTCATGTTTTTAACGTCTGCCACGTTTATCTCACGGTTATAAGGCGTCGCCCCTCCTGCCGAGTATGAAGAAGAGTTCATCTCTGACCCGAACGGAGAGACGCTCACGCTTCACGCCGCCATGCAGCCGCTTGTATTCGAGACCATGACCAAGAGCAAGGACGGCTTTCTCGGGGTAAGTCTCCTGTCAGTCTTCGTAAATGAAGCAGTCGTCACGTTTTACAAAATAGTTGTAAAACAGATTTGATAAGACACCGACTTTTGTTTTTATAATAACGTCAGGGCTACAGGAGCTGTTTCTCAGTTTCCGACCAATCACAAGCCAGATTTTATGGTAAAACAGTAAAATAATAGGGTGGCGCAGTGGTTAGCACATTCCCCTCACAGCAAGAAGGTTCTGGGTTTGATTCCCAGGCTCGTTGGTTTCTGTGTGGAGTTTGCATGTTCTCCCTGTGCTTGCATGGGTTTCCTCCGGGTATTCCGGTTTCCTCCTACAATCCAAGAACATGCACAGTCGGCTGATTGGCTGTTCCAAATCACCCCCAGCTGTGAATGTGAATGGTTGTGTGAGTGTTGGTCCTGCGATGGACTGGTGAACTCTTCAGGTGTACCCCGACTTCGCCCAGAGTCGACTGAGGTCCCCTCCCTGTTTATTCAGTATCCTGTTGTTGTCCTTTTAGAACAGTAAATGAAATGGTTTTCTCTGTAGGTATCCCATAGTGCCCTGAGCGGGCTGCGTTCGTGGAAACGTCCCGCCGTTCCATCCTCCGGCTTCTCAGCTGCTCAGTTCCGGATCTTCCTGCCCCCGAAGGGTAAAGGAGCGCCAGGGGACACGTGGTGGATCATACCAAGTGAGCTCAACATCTTCACTGGATATCTGCCCAACAACCGTTACCACCCGCCCTCCCCCCGCGGCAAAGAGGTAAATTATGGCTGGAGCAGGAATTGTGCATTTGGCTGATCAGTAAATGTGTTTTATTGATATTTTTATGGTGCTTTTGTGATTAAATGCGGAAGGAAAGTCATAAACCCGCCGTGGATGTTGTTGCTAAGACGAATTATGTACGGAGAAAAACAAACCAAAACGTTTTTTTTTTTATTTTTTATATTCCAGCTGTAAATGAAACGTGTGGGTCTGACCACAGACAGCATGGGCCTGGGCGTGTTTACGTTTCGTCTGTTGGATTAAAGGTGCAGTCACTCTTTGTTAGATTTAGGGAATATCTCCTCAGGGTCTGCTAGCGGTCCATTCTGTGTGCGCTGATAATAAATCGGGTGTTTGTACACAGCCCTTGCACTGTAGAAGCAAAATAAGCAACAAGCCACACAACACTATTCCAGCCAATCAGCAACGGGGAGCATTTGTGCGCATTTACACTCTGTTGCTGGATGTCTAACGGGGGTCGTTGTTAATATTTTTGGCTTGGCAATATGAATCCATGAGTTTGGTGCTCTGGTACCTCCCAGTGCTGTGTAATCACGATGGCATCGACCGTTTTTTTAGGATTTGTCTCCTGATCTGCGCCGTGGTGTCCGTGATCTCCTTAATTGTCTGTCCTTTCTTCTGCCCCCTCGCAGGTTCTGATCCACACCCTGCTCAGCATGTTTCACCCTCGGCCGTTCGTCAAATCCCGTTTCGCGCCCCAGGGAACCGTGGCCTGTATACGAGCCGTCAGCGACTTTTACTATGACGTCGTGTTCAGGTATTGAGCTTCACAACAGATCAGAGTTTAATATCACCTGATCAAATAAATCAACAGGGCAGCACGGTGGAGTTGTGGTTAGCACGTCCGCCTCACAGCAAGAAGGTCCTGGGTTCACGTTCGAGGGCGTTTCTGTGTGGAGTTGGCTCCGGGTTCCTCCCACGGTCCAAAGGCATGCACGTTAGGCTAATTGTCTGAGCAGGCTGTCCTTCGCCCAGCGTTGGCTGAGAGGCTCCACCTCTTCACGATCTATTTTTGTAATGCAGTGTTTTGTTTTGTTCACATTGTGTCTCGGACCTCAGGATACACGCCGAGTTCCAGCTTAATGACGTTCCTGATTTCCCGTTCTGGTTCACGCCTGGTCAGTTCGCTGGCCACGTCATCCTCTCCAAAGACGCATCTCATGTCCGAGACTTCCACCTGTATGTCCCTAACGACAAGTAAGTATAAACCAGGGCATTGTGGTTGAGGTGCGGTCTGTAGTGCTTACTGTATATACGAAATGCAGCACGTAGCTCTCTGATTGCTGTCCTGCATCTGTAGGTCTCTGAACGTTGATATGGAGTGGTTGTACGGTGCCAGTGAGAGCAGCAACATGGAGGTAGACATCGGCTACCTGCCACAGGTACGTACAGCAGCCGTGCTATAGATCCGAAAGCATTATATAGTGTGTAATAACAAGACACAGACTGAGACCATTTCAATCAACAGTGAGTACTTCGATTTTAAGTACTTTATAATATTTTATAATACTTCCATGCTACTCAAGTATTGTCACCCATGCCATCCTGTTGCTGAGATGGGTGCCAGACCCCCAAACCGCAACCCTAATTAGGGTTAAGTGACTTAGAAAATGAATGAATGGACTTAACTGCTGTGAAAAACCAATAACCCTCTTTCAACATTAAGAATATTATGCACATAACCAAATATGGTGGTGGTAGTGTGATGGTGTGGGGATGCTTTGATGCATTTAGGACTAATTGGCTGTACTACATTGCCCCTGAGTGTGAGTGTGAATGGAAACTGTCATACACTGGCGAGCTGTTAGGGTGTACCCTGCATTCGACCAGAGTTGGCCTGCGAGCCTAGTAGAATTAAGTGGCTGCACAAATCATTAATTGATTTTGTGATGTCACACTTTAATTGTAGTTGCTGTGAGTTAATTAGTCAAGAACTGCAAATTCTCTATACTTTCTTTTTTTTGCCTTTTAAGCTAGAGCAAATTAAACAACCTCCTCAACACCAGAGCAACTTCAAGTGGTTTCTGAATATTCTATCCTAAAATAGAGGTTTCTGTGCTGTTTTTAAAAATAAACAAAACCGTGGAAATCGTATATTCCCTACATTCACATATCAACCTTTTTCAGATGGAGTTGCGAGCGGCCGGTCCTTCCACGCCCTCCGTGATCTACGATGAGCAGGGGAAGGTGATTGACAGCCAGGGGGAGGGAGGAGAACCTATCCACTTTGTGTTTGAGGAGATCCACTGGAGCTCTGAGATCAGCCGCGACGAGGCTGCCGGTCGCCTCGAGGTCACCTTTTATCCTTTCAAAAAGGTCGACTATTTACAGTCCTACCTTCAGTTCCACTTCATCCTTCATACCTTCCTTGATGTAAACACCCCTTCTCTTTCCCCTCCCCCTTCCTCAGGTGGCATACCTGCCTTTCCAAGAGGCCTTCAGTAGGGCAGAAGCAGAGGGGAAACTGGTTCACTCCATCCTCCTCTGGGGTGCACTGGACGATCAGTCCTGCTGAGGTCAGAATGAAAGGAATGTGAGGGTGTTGTAATAGGGTCGTGATGGGGTTGAGACAGGATGATGAGACGGTGGTAACGGGATTGCGAGAGGGTTGTGGTGGAGTTGTGAGAGGGTGGTGATGGGATTGTGGCGGGTTAGTGATGGGGTCGTAAGAGGGTGCTGATGGGGTTGTGAGAAGGTGGTGGTGGCGATGTGAGAGGTTTGTGACTGGATTGTGAGAGGGTGGTGATAGGGTTATAATCAGGTTTTGGGTGGATTGTGAGCAGATTGTGAGAGGGTGGTGATGGGGTTGTGAGCGGGTTGTGAGAAGGTGGTGGTGGGGTTGTGAGCGGATTGTGAGAAGGTGGTGGTGGGGTTGTGAGCGGATTGTGAGAAGGTGGTGGTGGGGTTGTGAGCAGATTGTGATGGGGTTGTGACGGGGTTGTGAAAGGGTGGAGAGAGGGTGCTGAGTGGATTGTGAGGGTTGTGTAGCAGTCATGATGGAGCTATGATAGGATGTTGACAGTGTTGTGAGAGGGTGGTGATGGGGTTATGAGATGGCTGTAACAGGGTTGTGATACGATTGTATGCTGATTGTGAGAGGGGTATGATGGGATTTTGACAGGATAGTGACTCTCTCTCTCTCTCTCTGTCTGTGTGTGTGTGTGTGCAGGTTCGGGGCGAACTCTCCGGGAGACAGTCCTGGAAAGTTCGCCCGTCCTAGCCTTGCTCAACCAGAGCTTCATCAGTAGCTGGTCTCTCGTCAAGGAGCTGGAGGACCTGCAGGTGATGCGTCAAACTTTCTTCATATTCACAAAAAAAAAAAAACGCCGCTTTCCCTCAAACTCCACGTACGAAGACACTCGAGTCAGGAGGAATGAGTGCAGTGAACCGTTTTTCTTCTTAGTGGGTGAAGATTGTGACTTTTATGATTATCTAAGATGAGCAGGATCTGTTTGTTGCGATTTTGTAGCTGTGTAACATTAAAGAATCCAAACTTTTACCTCCAAATCTACAGCAACCAACAACCTCCCCGTCACCCAACTTTATTTCCTCTTCACTACGGACCATCATAAACTGCATTTAGACAGCAAGGCTGTCTAGTAATTTAACTAATATCCCTGAGAACAGGTCAGGCTGTTGTCACGGTTACAGAGCCACACCCACATCAGCATAAGTAAATGATACTCAATAAAAAGCTCTGGTCGTTTTTTTGTGGAAGTTTTTCACAGCGTGTGATGTGTGTGCAGGCCGATGAGGAGAATCTGGACTTGAGTCAGAAGGCACGTTTACACCTGGAGCAGTACAACTTCCCGGTGGAGATGATGGTGGCGTTGCCTAATGGCACAGTGGTACGTCTGGGCAGTTTTATCATACTGATTATCTAATAACGATGTTCAGGAGCAATTCAGCTCAAAAAATCAGGGTTTTTCAGATAAAAAGAAATTGGCAGAGCGTTTATTTTATTTCTCACCGCGCTTGTTTTATCGGTTATAAATTGCCCTGGCATTAGCATTACTTTTAGCATTAGCATTAGCTTTCCTAATTGAAATTCATGTATGATCAGGAAAAAAGGAATACGATCAGTTTGGACTCCGATAGAGTTTGTTTGTTTCTTCATTTCTGCAGGTTCACCACATCAACGCAAACAACTTCCTGGACCAGACGTCCATGAAGCCGGAGGAGGGCGAGTCGGGGTTCAGCTTCACGGGTGGCTTCGAGGATCCATCCACCGCCACGTACATCCGCTTCCTGCAGGACGGACTGGATAAGGCCAAAGCTCACCTCGGGTCGTCATTGTAAACAGATACAGACCTTGCAGTCCAACAGCAAGACTCCTCCCTATCTCATACACACAAACCTTGTGCTGCACTGAATTCTGGGAATTTTTTTCCTTCTCTCTTGTAGCAAGTGACTGCAGATTTTCTAATCGTTAATACGTATTTTTTTTATTTGGGTTTGAACAGAGTGTACTGAGTACGACATTTTTATACTGAACAAATCAATAACAGAATATTGATGATGATGAAGATGAAGGTTATCTTCAACTTAACACAGACTCCAGCCCTGAAGTAGAAAAGAGGCGTTTATTAAAGCAATAGTTTGGCCAAAAAATAAGTAAATAATTGATTTGGGAAGCACGGTGGCGTAGAGGTTAGCACGTCTGCCTCACGGCTAGAAGGCCCTGGGTTCGAGTACAAATCTCCTGTTTGAGTTTGTTTCCATTCACTCCTCAGTGATTTCAGTAAAGGAGTTGAGTTTGCGTTGTTTAGATAAAAACACTGGGGATATTTCTGTGTGTGAGCGAGTGTACATGAGAGGGTGTGTGTGTGTGTGAGCGAGCGAGAGAGAGAGCATGAATGTGAGAGTGTGAAGTTAAAGTGTGTATGAGATCGAGAGTGAGTGTTTGTGTGTGTGTGGGGGGGGTGTGCATATGTTTATGTGACTGTGTGTGTGTTGTTTGTCCTTGAATGGAGCAATTTGTGATGGCCTGCTCTGAAAGCTCACTGTGGCTGGACCAGGCCTGATGTCTTTGTTCCAGTCCAGTCCACACACACACACACATTTTGAAGTTTTCCAAAAATAATTAAAGTTTTATTGCCAAAAACCCTGCAAGATTATTTTTCTATTCTTTATCCACTAAAATATTCATTTTATGTTTTTGAAGGCTGTGATCAGGTATAAATATAAAACACTTACCTCTAGTTGCTTCTCTTTTCTGTAGTTCAGTGATCTGTATAACGATATATTTTTTATTTTTGTTGATTTATTTTGTTTTTAAGCTACATTGACCGTTATAGCATCAGTACAAACGGGTTGGACATGAAACATTGTTTGTTTGTGGTAAAACCGTGTTTATTTTATTTGATCTGGTGTTCACCATGCGTCACCATGCATCTTCTCCCCTGTGTGAATGTATTTGTTGTGGAGTAACAAACTTTTTTTCTTGTTCCTTTTTTTAGTTGACGTCTGGAATTTTTTTTTTTTTAAATAAAAAAAAATAAAACAGGTCACCATGATTAATTTTTGAAGATTCACATTTATTGTTGCTATTATAGCTACAGTGATGAGGTGTAGGTGTGACGCAGTTATTAACAATTCCCTTTTTAAATATGATTTCAAACATTGCACGTCCTTTATATAAACCTCGCTCTGTGTTTAGTGAAAGAAACCAGGAAACGCAGAGACTCCGTTGATGTAAAGTTGCGATGACGCTTTGAGGTCACGTCATCGACAGGTTTGACCTTGTGAGTAAAACTGATGCAAAACTAGCAACATCTATTGGTGAGATTCCACATTGCAACCAACTGAAGTTTTATTCCTGACTCCTTCCTTTAGAACAGGCGTGTCCAAACTTATCCGCAATGGGCTGGTGTAGGTGTAGGTTTTCAACCACCCGGTAGCCACGCCCTCCTCCTGTGTGAACCACTGATCTCAGAAGGTGATTGGATCGTGTATCCTATTGTTTGCATGCTGGAAAAACTTAAGCCGGCGTGGTGCCATCTTGCTGAGATCACTTTACTGTTGAGTTATACTCAGATAGCAAAATACAAAAAAGATCAAGAGACTGGAAATACTTACACCCAGTGTGTACATTTCACGACTTTCAACAGGTCAATTTTGAGATCTTGAAGCACGGTGGTCTCACCAAGATGGCTGCCACCCGGCTTCAAAATTGAAGCACTAATGCACGTTCTCGTTTTTTTCCCCCTAAATCAGTAATTGACACAGGTGGAAGGTGTGGCTACATCTTTGGTTCAAATAAAAACTTGCACCCACACCGGCCCTTTTGCGGATAAGACGGTTCTGGGCTACCGTAGAAACCTGGTGGTGCAAGACGGCGGCCTCCACGAGAAGGGACCCTCTCCACATGTACATACAAGCAACGTATTCTAAGGTTCTGAAAACTCAACCAATTTTTTTTTATAAAGTTTATAGATGAAAGAAAACTTATTTACTGATGATTTAATTCATTTCTGCTAATAGATCCTCCAAAATATTAGCCACTGTACCTTTTAAACGTCCTTCTCTTTCATAAACGATCCATAAAACAGTTATAGTCCCATTCCTCGTGCTCAGAGCTTCAGTTTGACCTCTTGACCTCTTCTCGGTATTTAATTGTTAGTTATTCAGCAGATACTTTGATCCTGAAGTGTTAAATATATATACATATTAAAGTGCTTACAGAATCTTTAGTCTTTTAATTACAGGCAGCGTGAATTAATTCCTTCCTCAATCTAGGTATCAGGATCAAGGTGACTCCTAAATTTAAAATCAGAACTAGTGGTGGGACGAGTGCTATCCGTGTCTTGGGGGTCGGGATTACACTGTGGTGTCTTTGTAGGATTTCATTCATTCGTTTTCTGAGCCGTTTAATCCTAATAAGGGTCACGGAGAGGCTGGAGCCCATCTCAGCCAACTCTGGGCGAGGGCGGGGTCCACCCTGAACAGCGTCGTGGGTCATGGGTCCGTCGTTTAACCAGCATCTCTCAAACGTCATGCGGTAACCATGGAGACGTCCATCGTCCTCCTGGCTGGCCGTGAAACTGATCGCCTGTTCGGGATCACCGTGGAACAACAAATCAAGCCATGATGTCAAGAGAACGACACGGGAAAATCGAAATAACTCGCTGGATTCGCTGGAGTTCTGTGCTGGTGAACTCACTCCGTCACTCACTCGTTTGCCGAACCGCTTACTCCTACTAAGGTTGCGGGGAGGCTGGAACCTATCTCAGCCAACACTGGACAAGGGAGGGATACACCCTGAACAGTATGCCAGGTCA
>JAOUQZ010000002.1:24479331-24490458 GCA_028564935.1 Neosilurus hyrtlii
TTGGTTATCTGAGAATAGAAAGTCTGTGTAGGTGAACCATCATCGTCTTATTTTCAAACTGCAAATTCACATTCCACCCTCAAGTCAACAATTAGTTTGAGTGCATGTGCCACATATACTGCACATGTGTGTGGGTGGGTGTTTTCTTGTTTAGTTTTTTCCCCAATGTCCAAGACTTGAATTAAAATGTGCAACCTGCTAAAATGCAGTAGAATGCAGGAAATGGAATATATACTGCATTCAAAACGCGACACACCTACCGTCACCCGCCAGCATTATAAACACTTTAGAACAAATACAATATAGTGTTCACTCTAATATACATGATTCTTCACAATTCTTAGAGGTGTTATATTAAATTTATACTAATGAATCAGTTCATCCCATGTGGTAAGTTTGTGTGTTACAATCCCTGACATTTTTCCATCCTATGCATGTGTATGAAAATCCATAATGTAATATCATGAAACTCCAACATAAATCATCTGCTTGCAACTGTGTTCTCACTGCTATCCCAAGAGAAACCGACAGTGCACGTCTGAGTATAAAGAGCTGAGAAAACAGCTGTAATCTTAAAGAAAACTAACTTTACAATTTCGTTTATAGAAATTTTAACTAGGGATTAAGTTAGAAATACCACACGATGGATTAGTTATCTGCTTTCCACCGTAGTAAGTGTACTCTTATTGAGAGTCGCAAAACAG
Organism: Neosilurus hyrtlii; assembly: GCA_028564935.1. Taxonomy (NCBI): domain Eukaryota; kingdom Metazoa; phylum Chordata; class Actinopteri; order Siluriformes; family Plotosidae; genus Neosilurus; species Neosilurus hyrtlii. The sequence continues at coordinate 24,480,036 of JAOUQZ010000002.1, forward strand.
TTCACAAACAGTTTTTCTTAACCGCAAATCAATCTTGAACATGTTCGTGTGAAGGGCATTCTTTTTTTTTACTACGCTGGTCTGTTCAGCTGTGATGATGTGTGTGGGACTCTCTCTTTTTTTCTTACCTCTTATGCAAGAGATCCTTATGGAGAGATTAGTCTTTTGATTTTACAGTTTTGCTCCCAATCCCACAACTCATGATTACAGCATGACAGTTATATACTAATTCAGGTACAGTCATGGGACCCTGCATCAAAACACTAATTCAATTTTTTTACTCTCTGACATTCTGACATTTAATAAAATATAATTTATATTAATATCTCTCCCAGTAATTTTTCTTATGATTAATTATTTGATAGAACATTAATTATATTTTTCAGGCCAGTTCGTGGCTGATGAGGTTAACTGGGTGCTCAAAAATATTTTATTTTGCCAACAAAGTCTATGTGTAATATAGGATAACCTATAGGTGTATATTTCATTGCCATCACTATGGCAACCACATAAAAGACATCTTATAAATGTCTATGCTGAACTGAGAAGGTATGACCTATGATACAGGGAAGGGAAAGAGGCAGGAAAAGTAGAGATCCAACAGTGTAATAAGATGTCTCTTTTGATGTTAGATTCAGTAACCATGGTTGTTCACAATGGGTGACCATAATTTTTTCATTTGTAATCTGATGCTAATAACAGAGCTCGGAGAATCCACCGATCAACCTGGTACAGATTTAATGGAGCCCACCTCAGCCGACTCTGGGCAAAGGTGGGGAACACTCTGAACAGTTCACCAATCCATCACAGGGCCAACACACACACACAATTGCAACAATGTGCATGTCTTTGGACTGTTGGAGGAAACTGGAGCATGACTAAACAGAGTCCTTTTTTTTGCAGCGGGTGTGCTGTGAGTATGTGACTGGAAGTGGGGAAAGGGTTGCTAAGAAATCTAGTGAGATTCCAGAAAGCACCTCCCAAAGACCTACACTACCGTTTAAAAGTTTTGGGTCACCTGAAAAATGTCACATTTTCCATGAAAACACAAACTTACATCCATCCACTCACATGACATCTTACTTCCATCAAATGAGTTGCAAAATAAATATAAAATACAGTCAAGCTTAGTTTTTCTAAAGTCCTCAATTTTTAGTTATTACAGTCTTGCAAATCTTTGTCATTCTAGCTCTGTCATTCTAAAAGAAATTTAATTCAAGTTTTATTGTCATATACAGGTAATAATGGAACATCATCACCGGCAATGAAATTCTAAGACTCAGATTCCCCTCAATATTGCACTTAAGACACAAATATTGCACATAAAAAACGTGTATATAAAATATAAAGTAAAAAATTAAAACTATATAAATAAAATAAAACATAAAACTATACACACACACACACACACACACACACACACACACACACACACACACACACACAAAACATTGCGAAAAGTATTCGCTCATCTGCAATCTGTCTTCACACGCATATGAACTTCAGTGACGTCCCATTCTTAATCCATAGGGTTTGACATCGCCCCTCTTTGCTGCTATAACAGCTTCAACTTTTCTGGGCAAGTTAACCATAAGGTTTGGGAGTGTTTACAGGAATTTTTGACCATTCTTCCAGAATTGCATTTTTGACGTCAGACACTGATGTTGAACGAGAAGGCCTGGCTCACAGTCTCCGCTCTAACTTATCCCAAAGGTGTTCTATGTAGTCTTGAGGTCAGAACTCTGTGCAGGCCAGTCATGTTGTTCCATACCAAATTCAAAAATCCATGTCTTTATCTCCAGGGAATGGATCTCCACTGCTCTAGAGTCCAGTGCCGGCGTGCTTTACACCACTGCATCTGACACTTTGCATTTCACTCGGTGATGTGTGGCGTGTATGCAGCTTCTCAGCCATGGAAACGCATTTCATGAAGCTTTCTATGCACTGTTCTTGAGCTAATCTGAAGGCCACATAAACTTTGGAGGTCTGTAGCGATTGACTCTGGGGCAGTGGTGGCCCGCTGGTAGGGTGCTGGATTACTGATCCCAAGGTTTCTGCCCTGTGATGGCTTGGCAAGCTGTCCAGGGTGTACTCTGCACTCAGCCAGACTTGGCTGAGATGGGTGCCAGACCCCGCCGCCCCCGCCCCCGCATCACTACTTAGGATTAAGTGGTTCAGAAAATGAATGATGAGTGATTGACTCTGCTAAAAGTTGGCAACCTCTGCGCACTGTGCGCCTAAGCATTCGCTGACATTGCTGTGTCATTCAACCAATATATATGTACATACTTGTGTGCAAACTGTCCGGTATTTCAGCAGTTCAGTAGCCTGTTGACTTGCGAGTAGAAACTGTTCTTGAATCTGATGGTGCAGCAGGAGCGTGAAGAGTGTGTTGCTGGGGTGGCTGGGATCAGAGAGGATGCGCTGGGCCTTCCTCCTACAGCGCTGTGTCTAGAGGTCCTGGATGGCTGCCATTTCAGACCCGGTGATGCGTTGTGCTAATCTGACCACCCTCTGTGGAGCTTTGCTCAACAGCTTAATTGGGTTGAGATCCGATGACTGCCCTGGCCACTTCATGATTAATGGAATACCAGCGGACTGTTTCTTCTCTAAATAGTTCTTGCGTAGTTTGGAGTGTTTTGGGTCATGATTCTGTTATAGGAGGAAAGTAGCTCCAATCAAGCGCCATCCACAAGGAATGGCATGGCATTACAAAATGAAGTGATATCATTCCTTGTTTAAGATCCCTTTTACCTTGTACAACTCTCTCACCTTACCACCACCAAAGCACCCTCAGACCATCACAATTCCCCCACCATGTTTGACTGATGGCATCAAGCTCTTCTCCAGCATCTTTTCCTTTATTCTGTGCTTTACAAACGTTCTTCTTTGTGACCCAAGCATCTTAAACTTAGACTTATCTACTCACGGCTCTTCTTTTCCCCAATCATCCTTGCCCAATGTCTGTGCTCTGTTGTTCATCTTCATCTTTTTCTTTATTGTGAAGGAAGTAGTACACGGCATAGACAAAATATTGTGGGTGAACTTCATACATGTAGTCGGACATGTACATCAAACATGGTGTGAGTCATTTCGAAAAACATGTCATTGTACATGGCATCCAACAAGCCGTCCCAAATGTTGCCATGCTTGGCTTCAGGCCCAGAGTCCAGGACTGTCTCCATCACCAAAATGTTTTTTTAGGTAAAAATGTTTGATTAGGCAGCTCTGTGATCTTCTCTGTGTTAGAGCTGCCCTCCAGAGATGCAAAGTAAGCATTGAAGCTTTGCATTGATGCCCTATGATGAGCCCCTTGTTGACTGAGATAGGAGTAAGTGGTTCAGCAGTGAGAGATATTTTCTGTGATTCAGTGAGATGTTTGGGGGCTTGTTTGGATCTTTGATAATGGTTAACATGTTAAATGCAAATGTTTTCATTTCTTAAAGAATATCTAGTGATCTTTATAAATACGGTGATATTGATTGTGCTTGCTCCTCATTTCTTTTCTGAAAAACATATCTGGAGGATTTGTTTTTCATCGGTTTGATTACTAAATGCTTTACCTGCTACACTATTTTGCGCTAGGATCTCGCAGCTCCCTGCTCCACTATCTCACACACACATTCACGTTTTAGCGAACTCGGCTTGCTTAAAGGCTGAAAGAGTGGCTGTCCAATAAGCCAAAGCTGAGCTCAGACTGCAGCTAATGCTGGAACACACAACTAATTCAAGATCCACTGGACTCGAGACAATCAAATGTAGGGTACACGTAAAATATATAAAGTAATAAAAAAAGAAAGCACTTGGATTTGTTTTATTTACATATTAACGGTAGATTAAATATAATACATGATCTGAAGTATGATTTACACACAACCAGTGCAGTGTCAAGTGTATTCATCAGTTTCTCATGGTGGATTCTCAATTTACGGTCGCCATCAGTATCATTTTAAGTTGGTTAACAGTAATGATGACACCATGAGTTCAGAGGTTCCAGCTACTTTTAGTGGTTCTCCGGCTACTGAAATTTTTTTAAAGCCCTGTGCATTATGTGATCATGTACTGTTACTGTGAGTTGTTTAACCTGCTTACTGAGTGTTTCAGCTTGTTTGCTGATCAAGAAGCTAAATATTGGCAAGGATATAACAATAAAGGTAAGGGGCGAGCTATTTTGTTTTGACACAAGTAACTTTTGCTGGCAGTTAGTGTCATACGCAAACTATTTTTTCAAAGAATTTTAAATCCTGATCAGGTATAAGATCAAATCCAGTGAAAAATCTTCATTCACTATATACAGATCTATACCTCAGAGAGCAGTGTTCTGCTAGTATTGTAACCATGTGTTATCTAAAGACAACAGGCAACAGAACAACAAAAACAACAGGTGCTGCGGCTTGTTACACCAGCAATCCGCGATCTGTAAGTGAAATGACTGTCACATTTCGCCTGGACGCAACCAAACAATCGTATGTAATAATAAGTGTCATTAGCAACAGGTGTACTGTGAGCATATGGCTGTCATGTGTCCAAAATCATGTGACTGAAAGTGGTCATGTGTAGTGAGTCAGAGCATGACTGAGGGGGACAGTCAGATTTCAGTGTTAAAATCTACAAAAATAAAATTTTAATAACGAAAACAGCTATCACCTTAAAACTTGCCATAATAGTTATTGTATATGTAGTTTAACTTTGCAGTAAATATCACCTTATTGAATGTATTTATTTATTTATTTGTTTGTTTATTTATTTTTATTTTGACTACTTTAGATTTTGCTAAATCTTTTTGCGCCCTGTGATGGCCTGGCAAGCTGTCCAGAGTGTACTCTGCCCTCAACCAGAGTCGGCTAAGATGGGCGCCAGCCTCCCCGCGACCCTGATTAGGATTAAGCGGTTCCGATAATTAATAAATGTATTTCAATTTCAATATGAAAATATTTTTGCTAATTTCTATCTAACATGTAGGACAATAATTACTGATGCGGCTGATTTTTGCTTTGTAGAATTTGAAAAAGTTACCAGTAACCATTGATTTAAAAATGATAACTGTTAATTAAAACAATGATCCAATGCAGGAATCCTAAAATTATTTAAAAAATCTCAGCTGACTCACAGCTCGCCAAGCCATCACAGGGCAGAAACACACTGACGGCTATGCAGCTACTCTCGACGAAAATCAGCAATGGTTCTTTTGAATGCCTCTCACCACAGACAGTGAGAGACATGGCTGGCCTTTAATAATCCAGTTAGCTGAACTGGGGGACAGCAGGAATATCCTGTTGATAGTGGGGCTTGAACCCCCGACCTTCGGCTCAGTAATCCAGCACCTTACTGCCAGGCCACCACTGCCCCCTCATAACATTCTAAAGAACCAATTTCAATTAAAAAATACATGCACAACAGTTCTCATAAGGTTTATCTTCCCTTTGTGAAGTTACAGCCAATTAGATTCAAATCTTCAAAAAAAAAACCCACAGCCCCAAACAAAAGTGAAACTCTGTGAAAATCTTCTCGGCTTGCTTAAACTGATGGCTTCTCTCTCTCCCTGGAATAAGTGAAATAAGTGAATAAGTGGAATAAATGGTCTGTTCATCATAATGGTGGCCGTGGTGTGTTTCTCAAAACACGGCCTTTCATTTAATACAGATCTTTTCTTTAACAACACAAAACAGCCACAGTTTCTCATTTTGTTGAGTCCCAAACACAACCGATCTTCCATAGCTGCAATTTGTTAAACTGATCACACCAAGTGGTAGCGGTTAGGAACAAAAAAGATGAAACACACGTTTCCCTGCACAAAGATTAGCCATTTCTTCTTCCATGTGAACATGTTTGATAAATTATTATTATTTGGAGTGAAGTGTTAGCTGTTAACTGTTCAGTGATGTGGGTGTTTTTCTGCTTTTTTACTATGCCTGACGATGTACATGCACACACACACACACACACACACACACACACACACACACACACACACACACACACAAACATACACAGAGATCGAGAGATTGAGAGAGAGAGAGAGAGAGAGAGAGAGAGGCAGAGAGAGAAAGAGAGAGAGAGAGGAGAGACAGAAAGAGACAGAGAGAGACTAAGAGAGAGGCAGAGAGGGAGAGAGACAGACAGAGAGGAAGACAGAGAAAGAGAGGAAGAGAGAGAAAGAGAGGAAGAGAGAGACTGAGAGAGAAAGGGAGAGAGACAGACAGGCAAAAAGAGACAGAAAGAGAGAGGGCGAGAGAGGGGGGGGGCAGAAAGAGAGACAGAAAGAAACTAAGAGAAAGAGAGGGGGGAAGAGAGAGAGAGACAGAAAGAGAGACAGAAACAAACTAAGAGAAAGAGAGGGGGAGAGAAAGAGGGGGAGAGAGAGACAAAGAGAGAGAGAGAGAGAGAGAGAGAGAGAGAGAGAGAGAGAGAGAGAGAGAGAGAGCCAGAGAGTGTTCAGGAATTGCAGATCCGAGTGTGTGAGTATTCTAGTATGAGTATGATATAATCAGTGGTATATATTATTTATATTTGTAAATTAATTAGATTCTGGTTATTATGTGAGATAGTAGGAACAAGCTGTCGACTGAAGTCAACACTTTACACACACATACCAACAAACAATGACAAAATCACTGAGGTTGTTCACTGTAGCTTTTTGTTTGCCATGACATGTTTTTGCATTTTTACCCACGTTACACCTTCGAACCTCTGAATTATCTCTGTTCACCGAGAGTCCTGAAAGTAGCAAAAATAAGCTGTGGCTGTGACAATCAGTTACTCTGCCCATATGCTTGGAAGACAAAAAAACATTTGACAAATATTTAAGCTAATGCCTGTGTGCTGTATGTAAATGTAATGTAGTATCAAGTGCAGTGCCTTATTTTAGTTCACTAGTTTATATCTGATTTATTCTTTTAATATCTGTATACTGTTATTATTGCCATTATCTCGCCTTATTGAAACTGATGCATCTATGCCCTTCTCTTGCGATTTCACACTCTCGCAAGAGTAAAACAGACTACAAATGCCTTTTACACAAGTTAATGCAAACTATCTAAAGCATTTTAGTAGATTAAAATAAAACCAAATGATGATAAAAAATATACATATTTTTAGCCTAACAAGAGAGTTTGGAAGGATTCCCTTTCATTTTCCTTTCAGATTTTTGTTGTTCATTCATTCATTCATTCATTTTCTAAGCCGCTTAATCCTAATTAGGGTCGGTGGGAGGCTGGCGTTCATCTTAGCTGACTCAGGGCGAGGGCAGGGTACAACCTGGACAGCTCGCTAGGCCATCGCAGGGCCAGTGGTAACACTCACATAAATATTCACACTCACACATAAGGCCGATTTGGAGCTGCCAATTAGCAAACTGTGCATGTTTTTGGAATGTGGGAAGAAAACCGAAGTACCCAGAGGAAACCTACGCAAACCCAGGAATCAAACCCAGGCCTTCTTGCTGTGAGGCAGATCTGCTAACCAATGTGCTACACTTTGCACATTGTGTCATGTTACAACCACAAACATAAATGATACATGGTCTTTACAATTTATTACAAATAAAATCTGAAAAGTGTGGTGGGCATTTGTATTTAGTCCTCTTTACTCTGATACCCCTAAATAAAATCCATGTTCTGTGAAAGACTCAGAGGTTTGTTAAACAGACAGTATCATGAAGCCCAAGGAACACACCAGACAGGTCTGGGATAAAGTAGTGGAGAAGTTTACAGCGGGGTTATGTTATATTCAAATATCCCAAGCTTTGAACATGCGGCAAAGTGGCCCATGGTCCCTCTGGAGGAGCTGCAAAGATCCACAGCTCAGGGGGAGAATCTGTCCACAGGACAACTTTTAGTCATGGCCTTAATGGAAGAGTGATAAGAAGAAGGCCATTGTCGAAAGAAGTCCTGTTTGCAGTATGTCATAAGCCATGTGGGTGACACAACATATATGTGGAAGAAGGTTCTCTAGTCAGATGAGACCAAAATTTAACCTTTTGTCCTGCATACAAAGTACTATGTGTGGTGGGAAAACTAACACTGCACATCACCCTGAACACTCCATCTCCACCCTGAAACATGGTGGAGGTGGCGTTATGCTGTGGGGATGTGTTTCTTCAGCAGGGACAAGGAATATGGTCAGAGTTGTTGTTAAGATGGATGGAGCAAATACAGGGCAGTCTTGGAAGAATACCTGTTAGAGACTGAAAAAGACTGAAGACTGTGTCTGAGGTTCACCTTCCAGCAGAACAACGACCCTAACCATACAGCCAGAGCCACAATGGAACATTTTAGATCAAAGCTTATTCTAAGCATATTCATGTGTTAGTTATATTCATATTTAGTTCAAGTCCAGACCTAAATCCAGTTGAGAATTTGTAGCAGGACTTGAAAATTGCTGTTCACTGAAGTTCTTCATCCAATCTGAATGAGCTTGAGCTATTTTGTTAAGAAGAATAGGCAAATATTTCAGATTGGTATAGACATACCCCAAAAGGCTAGCAGCTGTAACTGCAGTGAAAGGTGGTTCTACAAAGTATTGACTCAGGGGTCTAAATACAAATGCACACCACACTTTACAGATTTTTATTTTTAATAAATTCTGTGTGGAGTTCTCGGTGTCAGCATGTTCTCCCTGTGTTTACATGGGTTTTCTCCATGTGCTCCAGTTTCCTCCCACAGTCCAAAGATATGCACTTTAGGCTAATTGGCTGTTTTAAATTGCCCCTAGGTGTGAGAGTGAATGGTTCTGTGTGTATTGGTCCTGCAATGGCCCCATCTCTGCCCAGAGTTGCCCGAGGCTCCAGCCTCCCCATGAACCTAGTAGGATTAAGCGGTTTGGCAAATGAATGAATGAATGATTGAATGAATGAACGTGGTATGTTTCCAAGTAGGTGGCACAGTATACGCCTGTAGAGAATTTTTTCTCCATTTGGGTAAATTAAGTACCAGTGAGACTTTGACTGAACAGAAAAATTGCAGAACTGCATTTGTTTGTTGTGATTATAGAAAAAAAGTTTATGCATGCTCCCTGGGAGTCAACAAGTGATAAGCTTTTAGCCCAATCTCTTGTTCTTTTTTTTTTTTACTCCTGCAGCGTTCACTTTTCTCCTGTGGACCTTTTATGTGCAGTTTTTTCTGCAGTTGCCACACTTTTACTATCTCACTTTGAGAATTCAGTGTCTGTGCATTTAGTTTGTGCACACACACAAAAACAAACAAACGATCAAACAAACAAATAAATAAATAAATAAATAAATTTGATTATTTGATGATGATGGTTATATTAATGAGGGGGAAATATCCAGAACCCTTTTTCTAGAATAATCTAATCAAATTCAATTGAGTCTCATCTGGATGTATATCAGCAATAGAAGCGTCATATACAATGATGTAATAATAATAATAATAATAATAATAATAATAATAATAATAATAATAAAAATCCTTATTCCGTCTCTTCTTGTGCGCTTCTTGCATCCTGTCCAAGTGTAATGCTGCATAAGCTTGCGGATCTTCATCATATGAAGTCAGTGTGTGTGTGTGTGTGTGTGTGTGTGTGTGTGTGTGTTCTCGGTGATGGCGTTTTTTCTGTGTGCTATCAACAGAGGAACCGCATCAGCAGCAACACCACGCAAAGCCATTCCTCTCTTCCTCTCTATGCGATGGTGTAGAGGGAGGTGATCCACGATGCCGCTGGTGGTGGATCTCAGAAAACACGGAGCGATCTGTCAGGAAATGGAAACGGTACCTTGCTTACCGTTCGTAAGAACTGGATCTCGTCTTCTACTTCACCGCCTTCAGCCATGGCTGCTCGCTCTCTTCTCGCCTCCTCCTCACACACACACACACACACACACACACACACACACACACACACACACACACACACACACACACACGCACAGTTAATCCACAGCCATGCAGGGCCACAGCCGCTCCACCGCAGCCCGTCTGTACACAGCTCCGCTCGTTGTAGCGCAAAGAGCGCGTGTGCGCGCGCACCGAAGCTCCGCCGGGTACCGAAAGCGCACTGGATGAGGGTTGCCAGATTGCTTTACAAAGCTCCGGTTCAACAGTTCCTCAAGAACCACTAATATAATACTGGAAAAATCGACTTTAGATGCCTTAACCATGCAATGAAAAATGTGCTTGAAACAATTTAAGGGCAGACATAAAAATCTAACGTTTATTATCAAAATGTGATCACATTGCTAATATTATACTTATTTTAAACATGTTTCTAATGACTAGAGTGTGTTCATGGAGACTGATCAATTTACAAATTAACAGGAATATTCAATTCAATTCAGTTTTATTTGTAAAGCGCTTTTTACAATTGACATTGTCACAAAGCAGCTTTATATAGTAAAATTAAATTAGGGAGGAATCTAAAAATTTTCTCTACAACCCCCTACACATCCCTAATGAGCAAGCCCGCG
>JAOUQZ010000002.1:24490558-24503910 GCA_028564935.1 Neosilurus hyrtlii
CACACACACACACACACACACACACACACACACACACACACACACACACACACACACACACACACACACACAAAGATTTCAACTACATACACACATAAAAATAAAACTTTTTTAAAGTCCCGGGCTCGGTGAGGGCGTTTCTGTGTGGGGTTTACGTGTTTAACCCGTGCTTGCATGGGTTTCCTCCCACAGTCCACAGACATGCACATTAGGCTGATTGGCTGATTGCCTCACCTCCCACTCGTCCCCGGTGCGTCCTTCTGACTCTTTACTGGATTCCTCTTCTCCGTCGCTGAGAATCACAAAGTCGTCTTCGTCGCGCTCCGCCTCATCTTCCTCGCCTCCTCCTTCCAGGATGCACAGGTCCGGTTGGTGGTGGCTCAGGTAGGCGTAAAGCTCGTCCGAACTGTTCACAAAACCCAAAAATACGTATATTATTTAGATCAAAAACTTTTACTTTTAAGATATGAGTCGGATTCTCTGTACTGGATCCTGAAAGCACCGCAGCACTAAACCGGACGACCTCCTTATAAGAATCTTTAACATCTACTGCGGACACAGTAACAACGTCACCTGGGAGGGAGAAAAAAAAAGAATGTGAAGCCCCGCCTCTCAAACTCTGTGAAGCCCCGCCTCTTGGTACTTCGTTTTGGAAAATATTAATCCAATCAGGACGAAGGGAATTTCTCAGTCACCATCGTCGTGCTGAATTAATAATCTAACAGGACAAGTATATTTTTGACCCTGTTATGATTTCACTCTCACTCACTGTCTCATTTGCTGAACCGGTTAATCTTACAGCTAGGGCCGCAAGGAGACTGGAGCCTATCGCAGCCGACTCAGAGTATGTGATCCCACCCACCTACACACCACGCCCAATTTTTTAAATTTATTATTATTATTATTATTATTATTATTAGGACGATTTCTAATTTCAGGCTTCCTTCACTCACCATTTTCTAACTCCGATAAAAAGTACTGACCGTAACAGTATCTCAAACATAATTTCATATTTCATCGAGGCTTTTAAACGTGAAAAAAACAAAAACATGAATATGTAACATCAGCAAATCCGCTGCACATCAGGACGCTCTCCTCTCGGGTTTTTGGATCTCACAGTTCAAAATACTGTTTCTATAGCAACAATAACATAACACGGTATATTCTCTGGCTCTGACACACACACACACACACACACACACACACACACACACACACACACACTCACCTCTCTTGTTGCAGGATGAACCAGGCGTCTCTGCATGGCACTGTTTTGGTTTTCCCGAACGCCAACGTCTCGAAACCCTTCTTCTTCACCAGCTGGGGCTTCTGACGCATCCTCACAAACATCAAACAGCTGGTCCTGCTGTGTCCTGGACAAAGCTTAGAAAGTGAGTATAGGCGCTGGGTATGTATAAACACACACACACACACACACACACACACACACACACACACACACACACACACACACACACTGTATTTATTATATTCGTACCAGCTGGATTGGCTACTCTACTAATAGGATGTCACTTCCTAAACCATTGCTACATACGTCAATGGGAATGGTCGCAAATCATGCTAAGCTAACCGCTAACACCTGTAGACTTATTAGAGATAAGAACATGATTTTTTATTTTTAAGAATTAAACAGTTTTTCCCACTAAATGTAACTGCTATGAGGTACAGGAGTCTCCAGTCCTCAGTGCTGCCTGCCACCGGTGATCAGAAGTGTGGTGAGACTCCCGCTCTACCGTTAACCCTTTGATAGTAAGACTGCATAATTGAAATTTTCTAGAAATTGATGAGAATAAGCTGGCGTAGTGGTTAGAACATCCACCTAACAACAAGAAGGTCCTGGGTTTGAGTCCCGAGCTCAGTGAGGGCGTTTCTGTTTGGGGTTTACATGTTCTCCCCCGCTTGCCTTCACCCAGTTTTGGCGGAGATAGGCTCCAGCCACCCCGCGTCCCTAGTGGGACTCCCTTAGTGAGTGATAGTGCTGAAAAAAAAATGCTTTATTTCTCACAATCCAGTGAGCGTTAGGACAATAAAACTGTTTTTTCACTCACTCACATCGGACATGAATGATAGCCAGCGCTCACGGTTGTGGACTCATTATTAAATATATACCTGTTTCTTTACCACACTTTGTACCTGAGAGCTGCTCTTCTGAACACCGCTGTTGTCCAGTGTTAAGCTCCAGCACGAGGTGCTCCAGCTGTCGCTCGACCTCGGCCATATCCCTGCTGTCCCCGACCTCGTCCCCCACGGCGCCAGCCGCCTCTGTTTCCACCTGAACGTCACATGTCACGGTGGACACCAGGGTAGAAGCGGCCTCCGTCTGGGATTCGGGGGTGGTGATGTGGACGTTTGGCTCTTTCGACGTTTTACCCTTCGATGATTTCTTACGCCGTTTCGACCTGCGATGATAGAAAACGCAGGGGTTGGTATCAACCTGTCCAGTTTGGATGGAAGGATTCCCGTGTAGTGGTCACGGACAGCAAACCTCGATTCTCACACACGCAGATACGGGTCAGCGGCTTCGGTTCATGTTCACATGGAACGTCTGTGACTGTGACAGTGACCTGGTTATCGTCCGGTAGATTTCTCCAGTGTCACCTCTACAGGCCGACAGGAACGGGATACGAAGCTGCTGTAGCCCGTCCGCATTAATCACACTCTATGTGACGCAGAAAAGCGCCTAACAAGAAAGGCAGTTCACGGATTGATTTGAGAACAAAAAGCTAACAAAACAGATGTTTTAACATCTGCAAACCGATCGCAAACTATTGCAAAAATTGACACACGATATACGTATTTAAGCTGCAAAATATTTGCTTGCATGTGCATGTCGAGAGTCAGAAGCGACCCAGAGGAAGCTAGCTAATTAGCCCGAACACATCTTTATCTTCAGCCTTAAGACACCATGACTATTTAAGAAGATGCACCATTAGCATGTGAGGACATGGTCCTGAACGCACCCGATGGTCGTTCAGACCTTTATGCTGAGCGCTACTGGACACACCTCTGTGCAGACCTGCTGAAGTGAACGTGAGAGACGTCGGAGAAGAACGTGACGGACGATAGGTTATCCGCCGGACAGGAGAAGAGATACTCCTCACAACCGTTCTCCTGCACCAGGGGGAGGGACTTATACGGGTCAAAGAAGATCTTATTGGCTGCTACGAGGAGAATGCCAGAAACCACGCCCTAAAAACAGACAGATGGGGTATAATTACCAAAAGCAAGAATGATCAAATGGGATAAAAGCTTCACAGCAGGAACTCACTTTTCGGTCAGTGATGAAACGACAGGGCAGCCTGAGGCAAGGCAGGTCCGCTGGCCCCGCCCCTTGTGTGCACTCGGGTGGTAGAGCCAACAGGCAGAGCTGTCCATCAGGCAGCGGCACTGCTTCCACATCCTGACAGCAGGGAATAATGCACTTAATTTAAGTTTTACAGTAGAATCACTATTTTTATTTCATTATTTTAATTTTTATTCCAATAAAGATATGGAAATGTCAGTGTGTGACGTGGATCTGTTTATATACTTATTTTTATATATACAAAAAACATTTTAAATAAAAAAAACCTAAACTATCTTCTTTCTATATATAATATTTATACACTGTGCATATATGTATGTGTATATACTGTATATATAAAGTGTAAACTTATTTTAAAAAAGTACTCTATATAAATGTATAAATATACACACACACGTGTTTGTGTATTACATTTACATTTGCATATATGTGTGTGCATATGTAGTACTTTTAAAAAAAAATAATAATAACGCCGACTCTGGGTGAAGGTGGGGTACACCCTGAACAGCTCACCAGACCATCACAGGGCAACATACACAACCTTTCATACCTATTTACACATACACACTGACACCTATGGGCAATTTGAAACCTAACGTGCAGGTCTTTGGACCGTGGGAGGTACCCGGACGCAAGCACGGAGATAGCATGCAAACCCCACACAGAAGCGCCCTCGCCGAGCCCGGGACTCGAACCCAGGACCTTCTTGCTGTGAGGCGGACATGCTTACCACTACACCACTGTGCCGCACTTGGCCTGACCATTATTTATGACCGTTTTCTCTTGGGGATTAAGAGATTAAAAGATTGTTGATATTTATTCTGAAGGGAACAACTTCAGAAGCCCGGCATCCTCAAGTCCACAGACGTACATTGCTATGGCAGTGACACACCCATCTGCAGCCAATCAAAAACAGGGTGCGTTTTTTTTTTTTCTCTCTAATGCAAACAGAAGCACCCCCTGTGGCTGACTGGCTGGAATAGTGTTGTGTGGCTCCTTTCACATGAATAAAATCCACCATACTGATTTAAAAAATCAACACGACTGTTAATTATGAAACGTGGCAGAGTGTCGCAACATGAAGACCACATTCAGTAAAGTTTTATAATTTATTCATCATTCATTGCCAGATTCAGACAGTTTTTTATACTCAGTATCAAAGTCCACAAGCAAATACCCCCCCCCCCCCCCCCCCCACCGGGCTTCGTCTTTTACCTCAAATTCAGTGGAGAGTAGAGAACACAATGCTCACCAGCAGCTTGTCATACTCGGCGTCTGTGGATGGGGATACTGGGGTCGTTGGGGTCACAGCATCCAGTTTGGACTCAGTGAGGTCAGGGAGCATCGTCGAGACGTTCTAAAGAGTTAGAAGAAAAAAAAACACAAAACATAACTGTTATTTATATCACTTTCACTTCTCTGTTCCTGACCCCACCCTACAGCTGCAGGCTCGTGTTCAGCATGTGAGGGCGATGATAAATCACTGAATGTGACTCGAGGTGATTTATATTTAACAATAAATAACATTTTATTTAGTTTCTTTAATCATTTACTAGGTTGAAGTTAATGTATCAAGAAAACAGGAAAGGAAGCTGGTAGTTTAGCGATCCGCACGCTGTCACAGAGAGAAGTGAGACGATTCCTTCGTGACCACACGGCGTTTTATCTTTTTTATTCTTTTTTTATTTAAGATTTAGGATACAGAGTCACTCGTCAAACTGACGTTACACCCAAACTCCTCTGTGCAGGTGTGATCCACTCTGGAAAACATCACATATAAATCAATAAACCTCTTACTGTTGGAGGTGATGGTAGTGTTGGTTGTTGTAATGGTGTTTTTATAGTTGTTGATGGTTTTATTGTGGTTGGTGGTGTTAGTGGTTTTATTGTTGTGCTGGTAATGATTTTGTTATTGGTGTTGATGTTGCTGCTGGTGGTGTGGTTGTTTGCACTGTTGTTTTTGGTAGTGGTGGTGGTGCGATTGTTGTTTTTGATGGTAGTGTTGTTCTTGTTTTTGGGGTATTTGTTCTTGATGTTGTTGTGATCGTTGCTGTTGGTGGTAGCATTGCTCTTGTTGTTGATGTGGTTGTTGTTTGTAGTGTTGTTCTTGTTGGTATAATTGTTGTTGGTGGTAATGTTTATTGTTGGTGGTAGTGTGGGTTTTTTTTGTTGTCAGTGTGTTTGTTGTTAATGGTGGTGGTAGTGTACTTTTTGTTGTTGGTAGTGGTAATGTTCTTGCTGTAAGTGTACTTGTTTTTGATGGAAGTGTTGTTCTTGAAGTTGCTGTGATTGTTGTTAGAACTGTTGTTTTTGTTTTTAGTATGTTTGTTGTTGGAGGCAGTGTTGCTCTAAATGTTTGTGTATTTGTAGTTGTTGATAGCAGTGTTGTTGTAATTAGAATATTTGTTGTTGGTGGTAGTGTGTTTGTTGTTGTTAGCAGTGTGGTTATTGGTATATTTGTTGTTGGTGGTAGTGTGATTGTTGTTAGTGGCAATTTTGTTGTTGGTGGTAGTAATGTTCTTGTTGCTGGTGGTGATGGTAGAGTTTGTTGTTAATAATGGTGGTAATGTTCTTGTTACTAGTGTTTTTGGTGGTAGTGTTTTTCTTGTTTTTTGGATGGTGGTAGGCTTGTTGTGTTTTTAGTAGTAATGAGGTAGTAGTGGTTGTGTTGTTGGTGTCTGTTGTTGATGGTACTCATTTTTTTATTGTTGTCAGTTTTGGTGCTGCTGATTTTGTTGGTGGTGCTAAATTTGTTGATGATAGTAGAGGTGTGTTGGTCTGGATTGATGAAGGTGATAGTGTTGTTATTGGAGTATTTATAAATGTAAAATTTCTGCACATCTATAACCACAGTATAGCAGTGTGCTTGGAGTTGTTTCCACTTCAGTGTGTTTTCTTCTTTATTTTCTCTCCTAATGTTACAGGATTATTATTATTCATCACAATAAAATGTGCAACTTTATTTATGTGGATGGCTCACATTTCTTTACCCAAATTACTCACCATAAGGGTATAAATAGATTCGGTTATGTAAAACCGCAGATTAGATCACAACAGTATACATGGCATGACAACACAGCACACAACAACAAAATCAGTTATCAAGTTGTACCTGTGTGAATACGGCTTTATCAGCTGGTCTGCCACCGAACTGAGAGGCTACACTGAATACGGTGTCCTCATGATGAACCTGTTTAACACACACACACACACACACACACACACACACACACACACACACACACACACACGCCTGTCAGTCACAGTGACCATCCAGTTATTAAAACTAACATTTACTTTTCATTTAAAAATCTAACAATTTATTGTGACAACAGAAACTAATTTGTTCTGTAGAAGCTCCTCAACATTAAACGTACTAATGAATAAATAAAACAGTCATCAGAGATAATGAAACCCTTCAGCCACCCAGGAGCCCTTGAGAAAAAGCCTAGACAAGGTCAAAGGTCAAACACAGAAACCGACAAGGTTATACACACCTACACACCACAGGAAACCTGTATGCGACATTTCAGAATGATCCGCTCATTAAGACAATAACTAAATGTGGACGCTGACATGGATGCGCAGCATACCAAGATCCTGAGAGCCTGATGGCTGAGTGGTGACATGCATGACATGTCATTGTTTAATAAAATTAATTAATTAATTAATTAAAATAAAAGGTAAAGTGCTCTTGTACAGGATAAATAAAGTTTGTTTCTGTATGAACAAATTGTAATGTTTAAATTTGTGAAATTTTTAATAATTAGCAAATCTAGATTCAGCGGTTATCAAGGCTAGGAATGTTAGTTCATTAGCTAGCATGACTTTATACAAAGCTAATTTAAATAACTAGCAGCAAGCCAAGAAGCGAGATTTATCACTCATTCAAAGATTTTCAAAAACATAAAATTTTGTCGCTACAAACATGTTATACAAAAATATTTCAATTATTAGATTTACTTTCTATGAATAAATGAAAGAAAAATGTTTATTGTGAATATGTAAAAAAAAATAATTTAAAAAAAAGACAGGAAATAGTTATAAAAATTAACAAACAATTACAAATCAACAAGTAAAGAAATAACACAAGGAAAAAAAATGCTAATCACTATCATCATAATAATTTAAGTAAAAATAAGTAAGTAAATAAATAAATAAATTGCCGGCAGACAAGGCTCTCGATTTACCAGTCGATCTTCATTCCTACCCTCACCTACAGCTACGAGCTTTGGGGAGTGACCGAAAGAACAAGATCGTGGATACAGGCGGCTGAAATGAGTTTCCTTCGCAGGGTGGCAGGTCTCTCCCTTAGAGATAGAGTGAGAAGTTTTCTCATCCGGGAGGAGCTCGGAGTAGAACCGCTGCTCCTTCGTGTTGAGAGGAGCCAGTTGAGGTGGTTCAGGCATCTGATTAGAATGCCTCTCGAACGCCTCCCTGGTGTGGTGTTTCGGGCATGTCCGACCGGGAAGAGACCCCGGGGCCGACCCAGAACACGCTGGGGGGACTGCGTCTCTCGGCTGTTCTGGGAACGCCTCAGTGTCCCCTGGAAGAGCTGGAGAAAGTGGCCGGGGAGAGGGACGTCTGGACCTCACTACTTAGGCTGCTGCCCCCACGACCCGACCCCGGAACAAGCGGAAGAAGATGAATGAATGAATGAATGAATAATAATAATAACACTGAATAGCTATGAAGTTTGGTTTTAAATCAGGAAAGTCCTCTAACTCCAAAAGTTGTAAGCGGATATTTCAACATATTACATTTAATTAATTAGCAAATGTTGTGTCAGTGTATAGCACGATGCTCAAATTTCCCAAAACTAGATTCAGCAGTTAGCAAGCTGGTCTAAAAATCCTTGAACCAATCATTACAAAGTTCTTGTAGGAATCTTGTTTCAGTTGAATTATTTTAGAAAGCTAATTTCAATAATAAACGTTACACATGGCTAGATTCAAAAGTTAACAAGATGCTTCACAAAGCTATAAAACCATTGACATGTAGAGCTAGATTCAATAGAATTTCTTTCAGTAATTAATTAACTACGTCAAAACTACGTTTATTCTACAAATTAAACTACAAAGCCAGTTTTACATAAAGCTAATTTCAGCAGGTACAATTCTAGATGCGGTCATTACGTTGAAAGATATTTAATAAACAAACAACAAAATACATTTATTTATTTCATAGTAATTATGCAAAGCTTGTTGCACTCATTAGCATTCTATAAAACAAACTTTCTAAATCTGAATTGAAACTGAAACAATTTCTAAATTGTTTTAAAAAACAATGTTCTATAAAACACATTTCAGTAATCAATACATCAAACTGTTCAACCTGAGCTAAAGTTAGCACTGCAAATCCAAAGCACATACAGCTATTACTTAATCAATGTATTATTAATGATAAATTATTCATTACCGAAGGCTTTTTGGACCACAGCGCACCACCGTGAAGCTTCAGCAGCAATTTCTGAAAATCCATGAACACAAATATCCGACAATGAATACGGTGTTCAGGAGGAACGCTGCAGCGGCGTGGCGTGTCCGTGACCTTTGCTCAGCTCACTACGGCACTGAGTGTGATGTCACATTATGGACGTAATATCTGTGTGTGTGTGTGTGTGTGTGTCACTCACCGCTTGCTCGCCTCTCCTGCTTGATTCCGCGACTGACTGCGGCGTCTTCGTCGTGGGTATGTCAGACGGAAACGCAGCTTCTGTGAAACACCCAGGAAACACTTGGTTAATGATTTGAGTTTCCAGTTTACTCCCACTGTCTAATCCACAAAGGGTTCAAATAAATGCATTGGTGTTGGGTATCACTCACTCACTCACTCACCAAGCAGCTTAATTCTATTACAGTCGCTGGAGCCAGTCTCGACCAACACTGGATAAAGGTGGAGTACACCCTGAACATCCCGCCAGACCATTGCAGAGGAAAAACACACACAACCATTCACACTCATACTCACATGTATGGGCAATTTGGAACAGCCAATTAGCCTACTGTACATGTCTTTGGACTGTGGGAGGAAACCAGAGTACCCAGAGGAAACCCTCACAAGAACGGGGAGAACTCCACACAGAAACGCCCCGAGTCCGACACTCGAACACAGGAGATTCCTGCTGTGAGGTGGACGTGCTAACCACTAAACCGCAGTGCCGCCCTATTTATTACTGCACTGTTTATCTTTTTAGAAGTATTCACAAATTTACAAAATCCTTGTCAATCGCTCTAAATAATTTCATAATTATTCAATTGTTTTAATTTTTGTATACATTTAAATTTATTTATTTATTTTTAGAAAAGCCACCTAAAATAAAAATATCAATATTAATATTTAATTGTACATATCTTATTATTGGATGGTAAATAAAATGCTACTTTTTTTTTAAAAAGAGGAACATATTTCATAAATAAATAACAATTATTACTTAACGTGACTAAAAAACAATCTGGATCTTCTCCTCACCTTTAAGGTAATACTGTCTCAGTTGTGGGTTGCGGATGTGATGGCGCCCCGCGGCTATGACGTCTCGGCCTGCGTTGGCACTAACTGTGGCGTCCCACTGCTCTGTGACGAATCCCGGAGGCTGAGTGAAGCCGGACGGCAGCCTGGTGCCCAACCTGGAGGTCAGAACAAGTTAGGAGTCAGTATTTCAATGCCGTCACAGTGAAAATACAGTTCAGATGCTAACACTGCTTGGTAAAGAGTGCATACCAGACAAAAAATTAACATCCTATCAGCTGCTTTCAGGCAATTTGCAAATAATCATTATTTTTTTTATTTGATGAGATCCGTGTTACTTCAGAACATTTTGACAAGTTTCATGATATTGAATTTGTATTATCAGTTTTTCCAGCCATCCATCCATCAAACCCCAAACATTCTTCTTTCCAGCGGTGCTCTCCGCACCTCCTGGGTGATCCCAAGGTGTTCCCAGGCCAGACGGGATACATCAAGCCTCCAGCAAGTTCTGGGTCTACCCTGGAGCCTCCTCCCAATTGGTCATGCTGGTCATTCCATGCCAAATCAACCAGAGGCTCTCACGCCGGCTCCAAATGACCTGAAAATTGTTTTTCAAGTACCTCCATATGTCTGATGAGCACATGCAAATTAGTTCTGCTTAATCCCTAATACTTTCACAGAAATACATTTTTGAAATTGGGTACCCTAAACGCCAATTTTATGTCCGCGAGAGAAATTTGAGCAATTTTGCCTTTTTAAAAGGCAATATCATGGCAATAAATGCATCTAGGGACCTGAAATTTGGTACGGACAATATTTAGAAACACTACTGAGAGAACATCATTTCAAAAATGACATCATTTGCATAGTTTTATTTTTATACCATCATATGTTTAAAAAACTATTCAACTGTTCACCAAAGTAAAAAGTTACAAAAAGTTTTATTTATATTATTTTAAGACTTTGATGTTATAATGCATAATATACAAGTATGTATATGTTTTATTTATATGTGTGTGTATGTCTGTGTGTGTGTTTTGTTGAAAAAGAAAAAAAAAAAAATCATAAAAATCCAAGACGGTCACCCGAGAAGATTTTGGAAATTTGGTTGATTTGGCACAAAATGTCCCATGCCTGGAAAACCTCTAAAGGGAAGCAACCAGGAGGCACCCTAATCAGATGCCCGAACCACCTAAACTGACTCCTTTGGATGCAGAGGAGCAGTGGCTCTACCCCGAGTTTTCCCCGGATGTCTGAGCTTCTTACCCTCATCTCCAAGGCTAAGTCCAGACATCCTCCGAAAGAAAAACCCATTTCAGTCCTGTTTTCCAGCCCTATATTATTATTATTATTATTATTATCTAAATTGTACAGTACAGAAACACAGGCTGCCTTAAATGTATGTTATTGCTGTTGTTGTTACTATAATACAGTTATGCTATAATTTTTTTAGTACCAATTTAAAGATTTTTATTTTATAATTTGTACATTATGGACAAATTAAATGTACCTGAAAGATATTTGTATGTCAATAAAAAGAGCAACATATTACATAAGAGACAAAATAAAAACTTTTTAGACAAAAGAAAGAAGTACGGCGGTCAAAACCTCCAGGAGCCCCGTTGGGTAAAACTTACAGCTCAGTTCTTTATAAAACTGCAAACACTGTACCTGAAACCTACAATTACTTTATAAAGGAAAGGATCATCACACTAAATACTCACTGTTTCATTTTACCTTTGTTTAATCCTCTTGATAGATTTTTTCAAGGTAAAAACATTTAAATTCATTATTTTGTAAAGCGTCTTTGCTGTACACTAAGCATCCCTCAGGTGATTGATCACATTCCCGCTCTTACACTGTGAGTAATAGAACCCGAACCATATACACAGGAGTACTGACCTGTTCTTCACGTTGCCGAAGTATCCGCTTCTCTTCTTGTCCCTCTGTTTATTCTCCATCGTTTGGCGTGTTTTGTTGGGGCCGAATTCCAGGAGCGCAGACGTTCAGTGGACAAGAAACGAGTCGAAGGCATTGGCTTTTGTTTCCGTCATCTTCCTACTCCTCTTTACCTTCATCGTTCAGATTCAACAGGAACACACTGGGGAAAATTACAATTTTTATTCCATCATATATATTTATATATACACTTACAGGAACCAGCAGCACCTGTTTAACGATGTAATTATCCAATCAGGTGACACCACGGCAGTTTATTACATCTTTCAACAGCTTTGGTGCACGTTAAAAAACATCCCCTGATCATAACACTGCCCCGGATCAACCAACACGGCTTCATCATGCGCTTCCCTTCTTACCCTGACACACCTATAACTGTGGAATAGGGTCAGTCTGGAGTCACATGACCTTTTATCATTACTCTGAAGCCTTTTCTTCTGATTATTCTCACTAGCAAGTGGTTAAGTCCCAATCATGTGAGTTTTCCTCACACTGTGTGTGTGGAAATGTTCTTACACAATTTCAGTATTCTGATTCGTTTCACTATTAAACATAGTGCAAAAACCAGATAACCCACTTGACCATTAAAAGTGAGTCCAGTGCACCACTCTAGACCTTACGCATCACAGTACAATCTATAAAACTGTTAGAACAGTATTAGTTAAAGGTGCCATTTCCCAAGTTTTGTTGATTTTTTAAAAATAACATTTAATTTTAGAAAAACAAAAACTCATCTTGTTTGTTTCTCCTTCGACTTCACCAGGCATTTACATGATTTCTGATCACGCTCAGGAAAGATTTTTTCCTACCACATTTCTTGTGTGGAGTTGACAGTTTAGCACCATCCTTCAATTTATTAATAATCTCAAGGACTGTTCTTCTTAACCCTATTTTAGCTATTTTATCGATCTCCTAAGTTTCTTTAGCTGCCTTATACCAGCCTACATTTTGATGCTTCTGAAATGCAGTGACATTTTGTTTTCATGACAGTGTGATACATATTCCGACATAGCTGTTTAAGGAAAGAGAAGGTACTCACTGCATCAGTTAAAGACGAAAGATTGTTGACAACTAATGCATACCAGTCACTGCAGTAATTATACAGTTAAAGGTTCTGAAATACTTGCTCATCTAATCAACACATTTTTGCCAGCCATGTAGTTTACATGGAAATAATGTGTTATGTGGATGATATATAGATTTAGCGACTGCCTAGGTGTTCAGTGCTGGTGTTATAAGAGTAGCGTGCCTCCTTTAAGGTCCCAATTAACATAGCCCGTAGCCCGAGGCTGGTCGGGAGCGAAAGCAGGAAAGGTAAACTCTGAGTTTTGTCCCACTGGTAATGCAGCAGCCTTATTGGATTTTATAGAGTGTCAGGGACACGGGACAATCATCCAAGTCATATCCCATGCCTATGGGGCTCTGCTCAGGTTTGATCTTTTATCATAACATTATATGAACAAAAACACGCACAGTAGCTAATTGGCTGTTCCAAATCACCCCTAGGTGTGAGTGCGAATGGATGTGTGACTGTTGGCCCTGCAATGGCCTGGTGAGCTGTCCAGGGTGTACCCCGCCCTCGCCCAGAGTCGGCTGAGAT
>JAOUQZ010000002.1:24516397-24538731 GCA_028564935.1 Neosilurus hyrtlii
GAGCTGTCCGGGGTGTACTCTGCCCTCGCCCGGAGTAGGCTGAGATGGGCGCCAGCCTCCCCGTGACCCTAATTAGGGTTAAGCGGTTCAGAAAATGACATGACATGACATTTCCATTCTCCTCATTTACATGTAGGCACATATACAGTATATCGGCACACGTAGTGACTTGTTGTAAGTTAACCTGGTGCTCTTTCGCCAGACCTTTTCTAACTGTTCATTCAACGCCACTTCTGGTCCACTTTTCAGAGAACAATAGCGCTCCCCGTGTGAGGATTTATTATTACATTTTTTTTCCACGAAGGAGGTTGTAATACCAATAGTACTTTATGATGGACATGGACATATACTGTGTATTTAAGCCACTGTCACATACATTCAGTTCTTGTGTGGGTTTTGTCTTGAGGAGGATGGAGTTACTGAGAATTATAAGTACTTGAGTGTCCACTTGAACTCCAACACCGAGTGGATAAGCAGACTCCATCATCTGAGGAAGCTCAGATCCTTCAACATCTGGGGTGGTAAGTACCATCTACAGTGCTGTAGTCTGCTGGGCGAGCAGCGTGAGTCACAGGGATGCCAGCAGGATCAATAAACTACGATAATTCACTAGGATTGAATTATTATTGGTTAAAACAAACTGCTCTCCATCATGGACAATCGTCTCTGTGACACACTGCGAAGACGCCGGAGCTCATTCTCCAGCAGGCTCATTCAGCTCGTCGGTTATAAAAGATCATTTTATTTCAATTCAGGAAATCGTTTTACTATGACCCTGTACAGCAGCTCTCCTGAACACGGCAGCAGAACTCATTATAAACATTGGCACTTTATGCATTCCTGTCCTCATGGCTGCTTTTTTTCTCCTATTACAGGCTTTGATGTTTATTATATAGATGTCTTTAATTTAATGAATTTTCAGTGTATTGTTCTGCCATTTTACAGCTGTGCCATAATAATATTATAGATTTTCATCAAACTTGCTGGGGACACTACCCTACTTCATCCCCAGAGATGATTTGATTTTGGAATGTCTAGTCAAAGGTCAAGTTCAGAGCAAGGTCACAAAGCCTTGGGAACTGAACCCTTGTAATTTCTAAACGTGTGCTGATAGACATGCTTTTACTGTGGAACACGTATAGGAAACCATATATAGACTTTCAAATGAGACAGTTACCTTTGACCTTGTGACCTTGAAAGGTCATACCCCAGCCATTTCATAAAACCTTCAAAGGAGAAGGATTTTTTGCTAAATTTGGTCATGTCAGCGTACTAGAAAACATCGTAACACGAACACATGGGTAATTAAAACCAGAAACTGTATAGGGTCTATTTGCTTTCCGTGCTGCGTGATGAAAATCACTTGCACTCCATGAGTTCCTCTCTAGATTTCATACCGTACTAAACTCCTCTTGTAAAATACTACTTACCGTATATGTTCAAGTCAATGGAAATAGAGTGAACGGCAGGTTATTAAGTGTAAAGTCTAACATCAACATAAAGTAATTATTAAACTATTAAAATATTATAAATAAACAAAACAAAAATACAAAACTAGGAGCCAGGTGGCACAGTGGTGCAGTGGTTAGCACATCCGCCTCACAAGAAGGTCCTGGGTTTGATTCCTGGACTTTTCTGTGTGGAATTTGCCTGTTCTTCCTGTGCTTGCGAGGGTTTCCTTTGGGTACTCCAGTTTCCTCCAACTGTCCAAAAACATGCACACTAGGCTAATTGTCTGTTCCAAATTATTCCTAGGTGTATGTGTGGGAGTGTGAATGGTTGTATGTGTGTTGGCCCTGCAATGGCCTGGCAAGCTGTACAAGGTGTACCCTGCCCTGGCCCAGAGTCGGCTGAGATGGTCACCAGCCTCCCT
The DNA here is from genome assembly GCA_028564935.1 of Neosilurus hyrtlii. Lineage (NCBI taxonomy): Eukaryota > Metazoa > Chordata > Actinopteri > Siluriformes > Plotosidae > Neosilurus > Neosilurus hyrtlii. The sequence continues at coordinate 24,518,271 of JAOUQZ010000002.1, forward strand.
GTGACCCTAATTTGGATTAAACGGCTTAGAAAATGAATGATAAATAAAACTAGGAACCAAGAAACGGCGCAGTGGTGGCCCAATGGTAGGGTGCTGGATTGCTGATCCCAAGGTCGGGGGTTCAAGCTCCACTATCACCGGGTTCTCACTGGTGCCCCCCCAGTACAGCTAACTGGGTTATCAAATGCCGGCCATGTCTCTCACTGTCTGTGGTAAGAGGAAGGTAAAAAAACCGTTGCTGATTTTCTTCAAGAGTAGCTGCATAGCCATCAGCGTGTTTCTGCCCTGTGATGGCCTGGCGGGCTGTCCAGGGTGTACTCTGCCCTCGCACCAGAGTCGGATGAGATGGGCGCCAGCCTTCCCGAGACCCTAATTAGGATTAAACACTTCAGAAAATGAATGAATGAAAAGGAAGCAGGAATGAAAAATAGACCAAAGAATTAAGCGCTAACACAAAACAGGTGAACACAATGCGATAACGAATCAAAGACGAGATGGGGCGGGGACAGGAATAGAATCAAAACAAAGGCACATGTAGGACAAAGAACAGGCAGAAACCATGGTGCTGAGAGGCGGAATTCATGACACATAGCAGTTATCAGAGACAGAAAAATGGATGAGTGTTCACAGTGATGTGGGGTACAATACAACCAGCAGTGGGCCTAGAATAGATCACTGAGGAATACCAGTTTTCAGACTTGGAGTCTCTGTGACACCCTGTAGGATTCTCACTGACAGATGGGACACAAAAAAAACTATTCACATCTTTCTGGTGATTGATAAACGATGTGCAAAATGTTCCCTCTTATATATTAAATCCTGAATTGATCAACTTCTCTGTGTTAAGTTCTGTCTTCTCCACACACACACACACACACACACACACACACACACACACACACACACACACACACACACACACACACCTGCTGAGACACAGCATTACAGCCATCATTAGTAGATGCCTTAATGAACAACTCCATAATGTGCACACTTAATTCTCTTCTATGATTAGAGTAGTCGTAAAGGTCATTGTGGGGGCGGTTTGGTGGTGTAGTGCTTAGCATGTTTGCCTCACAGCAGGAAGGCCCTGGGTTTGAGCCTCGGGCTCAGTGAGGGTGTTTCAGTGTGGAGTTTGCATGTTCTCCCTGAGCTTGCATGGGCTTGATCCTGGTACTCCGGTTTCCTCCCACCATCTAAAGACATGCACGTCAAGCTAATTGACTGTTCTATAAAGCGCCTAGTTTGAATATAAATGTGAATGGTAGCATGTGTTGCCCTGCAGTGGTCTTTCAAACTGTTCAGGGTGTATCCTGTCTTCGCCAAGTGTTGGCTGAGATAGGCTCCAGACTCCCCGCGAGCCTAGTAATAGGAATAAGAGGTTTGGAAAAGGAGTGACGAGTAAAGGTCAGTGTGGTTAGAGGAAAATAAAAGTGGGACCATGAAAATAATTTTACTTTCATCCGAAATTTATTCAACAGAAAATACTCAAAAAACAAACACAGTTATGAACATTATTATTAATGCTGTTTGAAAAAGTAGTTGTAAATAATATAATGTTGGGCGGCGCTGTGGCGCAGTGGTCAGCACATTTGCCTCACCTCAAGAAGGTCCTGGTTCGATTCCCGGGCTTGGGGCGTTACTGTGTGGTTTCCACATTCTCTCCGTGTTTGTGTGAGTTTTCTCTGGGTACTCCGGTTTCCACCCACAGTCCAAAAACATGCACAGTGGGCTAATTGGCTGTTTCAAGTCTGATGGGCTTTTTATACCCGCTCAGCAGGCCGGAGCTAATACCTGGTTTCTGTAGTGTTAAGTGACTAGGAGTTCGACTCCTCCTGGATGGGATGCTCGTCCATGGCAGGTTACCTTCCCAGTATTTTAGACTTGTGGTTAACACCTTGCCTAGGGATCTTAGCCTGGTGGGGGTCCAACAGGGATTTGAGCCCACGACCTCTCCATCATGAGCCCCGCACCCTAACCACTACACCAATGGCCCCACCTGTGTGTCTGTGAGAAACATAGTGCTTATCTAAGTATTGCTGACAGAGGTAGGTTTTCAGCCGTCGTTTGAAGACAGCTATTGACTCAGCTGTTCGGACATTCTGAAGCCAGAACAAAGAAGAGTTTAGATGCATTTTCCCTTGACCCTGGGTAGAAGGAGGGACCAGTCTTGCAGTGCTAGAGGATCTGAGAGAATGCGGTGCTGTGCGGGGTGTGATAAGTGCTTTGAGGTAGGAGGGTGCAGGTTCATTTTTAGCTTTGTAGGCCAGCATTAGTGTTTAAAATCTAATGCAAGCAGCTACAGGAAGCCAATGGAGAGATCGTAGCAGAGGAGTGGTGTGGGAAAATTTGGAAAGCTTGAAAACAATCCATGCAGCTGCATTCTGGATCAGTTGCGGAGGTCGAATTGTGCTCAAAGGTGGACCTGCCAGGAGTGAGATGCAGTAGTCTAGTCTTGAGATGACAAGGGACTGAACAAGTATCTGAGTGGCCTCAGAGGAAAGAAATGGGTGAATCCTTCAGATGTTGAAGAGGAGAAATCGACATGATCGAGGGAGATTAGTGATATGAGAAGAGAAGGACAGGTGATTGTCCATGGCTACTCCAAGGCTTCGTGCACTGACTGAAGGAGAGTTGTCCAAGGAGATTGCTAGATCTTGACCCATGTGACGATATGACATCACTGAGGGACCTAGTATAAACAGAGAACAGGAGAGGACCAAAAACTGAGCCCTGGGGAATGCCAATGGAAAGTCGGCATGGAGATGTGGATCCCCTCCGTGTAACCTGATATGAGCGACCTTCCATGTAGGAAGCAAACCATTGCCATGCTGAACCACAGATTCCTAGACTCCTGAGGATGGACAAGAGAGTCTTGTGGGTGACCGCGTCAAATGCTGCTGAAAGGTCGAGAAGGATGAGGACCGATGACATCTTGGCTGATCTTGCAGCATGTAGATTCTCTGTGACAGCCAAGAGTGCAGTGGAATGTACCGCTTTGAAGCCACATTGATTGGACAAGAAGGTTATTCTGCAAAAGATAGAAAGACATTTGGTTATAAATAGTGCGTTAAAGAATTTTAGAAAGAAAGGATACCGGTCTGTAGTTCCGGATGTCTGATGGATCCAGAGAGGGTTTCTTAAAGATGGGTAGAACCCTGGCTCTTTGAATGCTGTTTGTACATGACCAGATGATATGGAGTTATTGATGATAGTGGAGGTAAAGGGGAGAAGGTCTTGTGAGATGATGTGGAGTATTGTGGAAGGGATTGGATCCAGTGGGCAGGTGGTAGGATTGCATGGAAAACTGCAAGGGAAGGGGAAGTGGAATCTATGCTGTGTAGTATAGGGGGTGTGGTGGCATTGAATGTCTGACAGATGTGTTTTATGTTTTATTTTTGTGAATTATTTTAAATGAAAACTTTTTTCCTGCATGTGTTTTTTCTTTATGATGGATTTCTCTTCATGAAGGTCGAACTAAATCTACTCCATTTTATTTACATCCTGAAATCCATCTGTGACGAACCAGATGTCAGGGACCTGTCTGTTTACTGAGAGGATTTCGCTAGAGGATTGTCAAACATCTGTCCAGAGCGTAGAATATAATATCAAATATTTTGGGTGAAATATTATTTGACATTATGATTTTTTGTTTTGTTTTGTAATTTAATTTAATATGAAGTTGTTTAGTGGATCTCAGGCCACTAAGTGATGCTGTTTAGTCTCTGAGCTGTATTGTAGAATAACATAATTAATTATCAGCCCAAGCATGTGTGTGTATGTGTTTGTGTGTGTGTGTGTGTGTGTGTGTGTGCTTGTTATTAGCTCCTGGAAAGACTTCAACATGCCTCAGGCTGCTTTTATCGACCAGATCTAACTGGCTTTGAACAACAGTAATGGAAAAACGACAGCACTCACGGAAGATAATTCATAAGTGCTTAATGCTTACGTAAACAGAGATTGCGGGATGTAAATACAGCAGTAACTCATGATTTCTCTTGCTTTATTAGGACCACTGCACTGGAGTGTTGCTACTAATTTTCCACTATTAATAGTACTTTACACCTGGCTGACAACAGAAGTTTCCGACAAGTGTCTCTGTGATGCGGGTTTATACTGAACATCGTTTTTATTTTATTTTTTTATTTTGTAGTTTTAAGCACGTCCGCCTCACAGCAAGAAGGTCCTGGGTTCGTGTCCGAGGGTCACGGGTTTCTGTATGGAGTCAACATGTTCTTCCTGTGCTTCTGTGGGTAGTCCTAAGACACACACAGTAAGTGGTGGTTCCAAATTACCCGTAGATGTGAGTGTGAGTGTGAATGGTTGTGTGTGCCCCGACTTTGCCAGTATCAGTGTCATTGAAACCGAAACTGAAAACAATGAAGATTCATGAATTCGTTCATTTTCTAAGCCGCTTAATCCTAATTAGGGTCACGGGGAGGCTGGCGCCTATCTCAGCCGACTCAAGGGCGAGGGCGGGGTACACCCTAGACAGCTCGCCAGGCCATCGCAGGGCCAACACACACACAACCATTCACACTCACTCTCACACCTAGGGGCGAATTGAAACAGCCAATCAGCCTACTGTGCATGTTTTTCGACTGTGGGAGGAACACAGAAACGCCCAAGCTGGGAATCGAACCCAGGCTGTGAGGCGGATGTGCTAACCGCTGCGCCACCGTGCCTCCAGCAATAAATGTAATAAAACAGTAAAAGTTAATAGGTCCCTCTGGTGAAGGTACCGTTTGTTTATCTGTTCTAGGGTACCCTACGCTAGCTGATTCCTGAAGATGATTTGATTTTGGAATGCCAAGGTCAAGGTCAGAGCAAGGTCACAAAGTGGTATAAAGGTTAGCATGTCCACCTCACAGTAAGAAGGTCCTGGGTTCGAGTCTCAGGCTCTGGTGTCTTTGTGTGGAGAATACATGTTCTCCATGCACTTATGTGGATTTCCTCCAGGTACTCCAGTTTCCTCCAACAGTCCTGACATGCACATTAGGTTAATTGACTGTTTCAAATTGTCCCTAGGTGTGAGTGTGTGTGTGTGAATGGTTGTATGCGCTGGTCTGTTGAGCTGTACAGGGTGGCCCCTGCCTTCACCCAGTGTCGGCTGAGATGGGCTCCAGTGTCCCTGCGACACTAATAGTAGAATTAAGCAGTTCGGCAAATGAGTGAGTGAGTGAGTGAGAGATGATAGATTAAGACCAAAAATATCTTTATAAGCATCATCAGTAAATCACTCACACCGAGGAGAAAACTGACATCAGCAGATGAAAATTAAAGATAGAATTAGAGAGAAGGAGCGCCATGATCACACCTCCATGGAACATTCATTCATTGCATAATTGGATCCATCTGTTTGTGTGTGTGTGTGTGTGTGTGTGGTGGTTTGGGGGTAAGCAAACAGACAGTGACATAATTGCCTCTATATACTGTTTGCCTGTGCTTTATATAGCACGGGGTCTGAACTGAAGTAACAGGGTAAATCTATCCGGTGAAAATTAACCATCCTGCATCGAACACGACGCTCTCTCACAATTCATCACATCAACACAAACACCACCAAACCTGCAGTAACCTTAAGAAAGTGATGTGTGTGTTAATTCTACAGGTTTACAGAATAAAGCAATGTAACTGCTGCCGGAAACACACAGCTTTCTTTTTATTTACTGTTTTATTGTCTTGGATCTTTCCAAGCTGGGGTCAGCGAAGATAGGAAGTGTTATAAGAACAGGCACCATGACGAGGTGCTTGTTCACTAGAATGATTGAATAAATGAATGAATGAAGGAATTATCTTAGTGTAGTTCGAAAAAAAGAAAACTGAAGACAAGAAACGGTACATGTGAAAAAAAACAATGATAAAAAATAGACCACACATCCAGACGCTCGCACAGAAAGGACCATTTCATAATATGCCAATACAGAACAAGCGTCGCGAGTTTAAAAGCCCCAGCTTCAGGGTGCAGCAAATAAATGTCCGGGAAAACGAATATATACGGTTTTGCCTCTGTGACCTTGAAAAGTAGGTCAAGGTCACTCACACACAAACTCCTCCTAGCATGCATAGCAGTGAGCCAGCACACCAAGTTTGAAATCCCCAGCTTCAGTGCACAGCTAGGAAATGTCTGGAAACTAAAGTGTGATGGATAGACAGACAGAACACATCCCTATAGCTCCGGCAGGGCGGAAGCTAAATAAATCAACATGTAAATACACCGCCCGGCCCAAAAAAAGTCACACATTCTAATATTTTCATAAAGAGCATTTATCTTCCATCACAGCATGTAATCTTCATGGCATTGTTGCTCCAGTTGGTCCAGTCGAGGCTCAGCAACATTAATGTGTATTAAAATGAAGTCGGCTGATGATCTGAATGTAGTGAATGAGCAGGTTATCACATCAATGCACTTTTTCTTCCCTGATGGTGCGGATATAAAATGGGGACTCGAATATTGAGCGAGTGGTTCAGGGATCACGAGGAGTCATTTTCACAAATGTATCGGCCCCCCAGAGTTTTGACCTTAACCTTGTTGAAAGTTTTCGGGATGTGCTGGAGAAGACTTTATGGAGTGTTTGGTTGTTGTTATCCTCGCTTACAGCATGTAATCATCATGGCATTGATATCAACAAACTTAAGTAACATAACATTTATTTCCATCCGGTGTCGGGTTCATTTCTCACCGACGTCTTGAATCGATGAGGGAAAAACCGAACCCCTCCATAAATTCTTCTCCAGCACATCCCCAAGTTTGAATCCTCAAACTACAGGTTGACACACAAATGACGTTTAGAGTGATTAGATTAACTGTTTTTGCAACAGCAGAAATGTATAAAGTGTTGAATTTCTTTTTTTCAACTTTTTTAAATATATTTTTTTAAATTCAGAGACCTAATCTGAATCTCGGGGTAGCGTGGTACCTGCACCTACTCTGGATTTAGTCTGACATCTGGATAACTAGCCTTCTTTTATCCTTCTGTTGAGAGCATACCAAGACTTCCGGCACCATAAGCACTATTTTTTGTGTACATGTAAGATATAAAGAGCCAATTCAGTGTGAGATTAAATGTTACCTGTAGCCAACAGCCTTGCATTCACTACTGTGAGTGTATAAACAATAACTATCTGCAGTAATTAGATTACATTCAACGGACTGTTAGCGTGAAGCATTTTGAAGATGGTGGGCAGAAATGCATTTATCGTAATCTTGCTTAAAAAAGTGCTTTCCCTCTTCTAAAGTCGGAATTCCGAGTAAATCCTGTTTACATACTTTGTTGCTGGAGCAAAATGAAAAATGACGGACTCAGGGTAAACTTTGCTATTACCGTGACAACCGCTTTCCTGTTCTAACTTTGCACTGCACCAGCGAACTAGTCCAGTTGTTATGGATAGAAAATTTGAAAGTAGCATCTCTTCAGGGCTCTGGCAAAACCCTCCCCTGCCCTCTGAGGCCCTTCCAAAGCCACGCCCCCTCCACATGCACCAGCTCCGCCCTGACTACCGTGAGTCGGTAATTGGTTGGAGGTTTTACAGGATTAGAGTGGCCATGGATGATGGATGATTTTCAGACCTTTTTCAGATCTCATGTTATTAATTGCTGTCAGGGTGTAAAGATCATTTCAACCAATTAAAAAGTTACCAACCCCAGCTGTAAGTGCATACGGCAAAATCTTCGTTACTGGATGCATGGCAGGTCTGTTCACATAGCAGTATAAGTGCATCGCTGTCATAGTGTGAGTGGATGAAAATAAAACCTCCGTACACGTTTAATGAGCAGATAATTGTCATTTAACAACCTACTGTAAGCAAGCAGAAGTATAACTAAGTAAGTGATAATTAGCAATGAACTGACATTGTGTGTGTTTAGGAAAGGAAGTGTGGTGTAAATAATTAAGCATAAGTGCATAATAAGCATAGTGTGACATGATGACTGTATCACAGCAAGAAGTGATAATCCATACGCTCTCGATTCTCGTTTATAACCTCATTCACACCAGACATCACCAGACAGCACGTCCTTACAAACAGGTCCAAACAGTTCAGCTTCTCGCAGTCCTTCTTCAAAACTCTTAAGATCCTTTTAAGATTATTGCTTATTTTAAAAGAAGTGCATCTTTCATTCATTTGCTGAACCACCCAATCCTTTCAGGGCCATGCTAAGTCTGGAGCCGACATCGAGCGAAGGCGGGGTACACCCTGAACAGCTTGCCAGCACAATTTTCCCCAGGACGTGAGAGTCGAAGATCTCAAGATAATCTGAATTGCCATTTTGGTGCACAAGCAACAGTCAGATCCTGCAACTGGAGTCGCAGAGAGGTGACCCCCTCACTCACCGAGAATTCCAACAACGAAGCACCCAGCTGGGGACTGGGAGTGTTTGTGTGGAGATTCACCAGGGGGATAAAATCACCTGGCATTTTGTTAAAAGAAATACAACGTGACATTCATTCACTTTCGCTGACTCCAGAGTTGAAGAGTTTCTTCCTTAAGCTTGCTATTTTATCTCTAATCTGAGATTTCCTTCTTCATTTTTTATCTTCTGAAGGAAACGGTTCCTTCTGGTGGCATGTGGATCTTAATTAGATTGGACAGCAACTCTTACTCGCAGGCAGGTGGCGGAACAGGTGGTTGTCGTGCAGTGTGATATTAACAGTGATCCTTTCAACACTTTCTCCGGCCCTTGTGTCACGCGCCTCCTTAATTAAGATCTGCTTGCTGACGGTGGCTTTTCCACCCTGCGCTGGGGCCGAGTTGCAGTCGAGCTGAAGCCTGAACTGATGGATGAGGTTCAAAATGAAAGCCACTGCATTACACTGGTGTTTGCATCATCATGAGGTGGATTCATAGATGCGTGATTTTTTTTCCAATGTGTGTAAGATCACAGTGCACATTCCTGTTACATAATATATAGATGAAGGAGCTGCCAAAAAGCGGAGCTCCCGTCTGATTTCCCGTAATGGACAAGTTTTTGGAGGGAACTCTCAAACCCCATCCATGTATGCTAAGTATATCTAGATGAATTCTTTTTAATAACTTGTTTATAGAAGGGAATAAAAATGAGGTAAACAAACACCCAATCTTGGTCTCGACATGTGAAGTCCACCATTTAGAACCTGCAGCTTTAGAGAGCATTTCAACAACACCAGGATATCATTCGTTCTTTATTTCTCGTCATTAATGAAGACATCACCTCACGTGACCCGACTATTATACACCTCTTGTTCTCTATATTACTCTCGCCCAGATAAATGTTCAAATGCTTTTCCTTTTTTGAGATAGAATAACACAGGGTTCCCATGTGTACAAGTATGCCGGAATGACGGGGGGACGGACGGACGAACAGACGGACGAATGGACAGACGAACGGACGGTATAGGTTTTCTTCACATTCCAAAAGCAACTCGATGGTTAAGCGCTTTTTCCTTATGAACGATGCTCATCTCGCACGGTGCTTATTTAATTCAAAAATCATTTCATTTATTCATTCATTTATTTTCTAAAGCGCTAAATCGTAATTAGGGTCACGGGGAGGCTGGCGCCCATCTCAGCCGACTCTGGGCGAGGGCAGAGTACACCCTGGACAGTTTGCCAGGCCATCGCAGGGCAGAAACATGCTGACGGCTATGCAGCCTCCTCCTTACGAACATCAGCAATGGTTCTTTTACATGCCTCTCCTCACAGACAGTGAGAGACACGGCCGGCATTTGATAACCCAGTTAGCTGCACTGGGGGGACAGCAGTGACAACCCGCTGATAGTGGGGTTTGAACCCCCGACCTTGGGATCAGTGATCCAGTACCCTACCACCGGACCACCACTGCTCCCTCCTTTTATTTAAAATTATATAAAAACAAAATATTTTTAGTTAAATGTGACAGCAAATAAATATTGTTTAATTTGGAACAGCCAATTATCCTGATGTGCATAACTTTGGACTGCTGGAGAAATCCAGATGAAACCGCCACAAGCGTGGGGACACCATGCAAGCACCAAACATAAACGCCCCCACTGAGCCCCGGACTCGAACCAAGGACCTTCATGCTGTGAGACAGACATGCTAACTGCTACGCTACTGTGCCACCCAAAACGCTGTATATAGTGTTGCTGATGAGAATCTCCTTGATATTTAAATAAGTATGGTTTATTCCTTCTTCTCACTGAACGTGCGTGATGTAAAGGTTGAAGTTTTGCATATCATAAAAAAGACATAATTTTCTGAAAATATACAAAAGCGCCAAGAGTACACATTTTATTCAGACAAGTAAAAAAGCAGTGGAAGAGAAAGATGAGGATCTGCAGGATCCCTGACCCCTGGTGAGCGTCCATTACGAAGAGCTGACATCTCAGTGGGGAGGTAATTGAAGAGGCTGAAATGAATCATCTTCTACCTTAGCGTGATTAGTTAATCCTTTTGCGAGTTCACATCGTCTTCCTTCCCAACAGGATACGAAGATATAAATAATAAAATCCTGTGTCATCTTGCTGTGAGGATAATTAATGAAGAGCTCAAAGTCATGCCACATTCATTATAACCTTCAAAAGGGACCGGGATCTGACTTAAAATAATTCTGTACATCTAAAAATCCCGAGAAAACGCAACGAGTTGAGATGACGTGAAGCATTAGGGGAAAAAAGAAAGGAGCACCACACTTAAAAGATATTGGTGTAGCATCGAACGGATTTTCTGTGTCGCGAACATCGTGTCCGTCTGTCCGTACGTGTACACGTGGGAACTCGGTGGTGATATTTCTCATGCCGGTATATAACCATGGTAACAGGCATGAATGTCTGAGTGATGGTAACTTCTGCTCTATCTTCCCCTCCAAATTGTTACTTGTTTCAGGACATAAAATGAAATACACTTTTTTAAATATGTGACGTATAGAGATGATGTATCTATGTGAAGAACACTTCGGAGTCAGCCTTTGGACAGACTAGCCTGGAAAGTTCCACAAGAAGTTCCAAAGTGGACGCTGAGGGCGCCGCTGCCAATCGACAGTTAATTATAGCTGGCGTGCTACACAAATCATCAGTGGATCTTTGGTTTGCTACACAAGACTGTGGACATCACATATTGTCTCGGACATACAGGACTATCAGACGGCAACTGCTACGACCTTGTCTGCTTTGGACACGAAACATTCTCGTGATTAGGACTGTTATGTTAATTGATTGACCGAAGCTGAAAAACGCAGGAGAGAGGCAGAAACTGAGATGAAGAAGATGGAAATGGAGAAACATAAATATGAAACTGACGCCCACCTCAAATATCAAGCCACCAATGATGGATTACGGCATACATTTGATTATGGCACACAGGTACACCTGCTACACGCTTTCAAGGAAGATGCAGCAGACACATATTTCATTAACTTCGAAAGAATCGCCACCAGGCTTGACTGGCCCCGTGAAGTATGGCCACTCCCACTGCAAATTCTGTTGAAAAGCAAAAGCCAAGAGGTGCTTACTGCACTTTCATTACAACCAAATCGGGAGTATGAGGTCGTCAAGGCCGCCATTTTCAAAGCCCATGAGCTGGTACCAGTGGCTTACCGCTTTAGTTCACAAACCTGACTATTGAGCTTACGTGAAGTTTGTCCATGAAAAAGATACTGTTTGACAGGTGATGCAGCTCCAGTAAAGTCGACAACAATTTTAGTAAACTGAGGCAAACTATGCTGCTTGAGGGATTCAATAGATGTGTTCGCGATGACCTGAAGACCTACCTGAATGACATACTTGGAGAGGCTGCAATCTTGGCTGATGACTATGTTCTCTCTCATAAGCCCATCTTTTCCAACAAAAGTGATAACAACAGTAAGAAACCAAAGCCTATCTCTGTTGGAAGTTCTGAGTCCACTGGTAGCAAAGATAAGTCCACTGTCCAGGAAAAGAAATACGAAAAAGATCAGTCCATGTCTGTGTGTTTCTATAGCAAGAAACAAGGTCATGTGATGGGAGTGTTAGGCTTTGAAAAATAAGAATGATGTTAACCATGATGCACTTATTACCTCCAGAAAGCCTTGTTCCCATGAAACGCTTAATATTGTTCCCAAACATCATGTTGAGCAGTCTGATATTCATTCCTTTTGTATCCGAGGGTTCAGTGTCACTTATTGGTACCACCAATCCAGTACTGATCAAGATTTTACAGAAAACTCAATCTTTGTTGTTAGAAGCTGCCAGAGTTCTGCCACTGGTCATGTCATGTCATTTTCTGAACCGCTTATGCCTAATTAGGGTCCCGGGGAGACTGGCGCCCATCTCAGCCGACTCTGGGCGAGGACAGAGTACACCCTGGACAGCTCGCCAGGCCATCGCAGGGCTCTTCCACTGGTGAATTTGTTATTTTGCAAGGTGTTGGATGTGGTTGTGTGAACCATAATTCATAATGTTGAGTTGAAGTCAGACTTGGTGTCCGGTTCCGTGGTTGTCGGTGTTGTGCCGGAACTACCAGTAAAAGGTGTTTCTTAGTTGTTCGGAAATGAATTGGCTGTAGATAGGGTTGTTGCTGAGCCCAAAGTGCTTTATGAGCCAGTCCTGTTGAAAGAAAGAGACATTGTCATATTAGAGAATCCAGAGGTGATTTCTTCTTGCGCAGTGACTTGAGCTCTGGCTAAGAAAATGGCCAAATCGCAAAAAGTTGACTCTGAAGATGACACTTTGGATTTTTCACAGATATTTCTTGATTCCAGCAAGGATCTTGGTCATTTTTCAGATGTAGATAGTAAGGCGTCTATTACATCCAAGATAGGTATGTCTTTGTCGAGAGAAAGTGGTGGGGAAAGCTCAGCAGGGGGAGAAACACACTCATAAACGAGTGTGGGAACAAAAGAGAAAGGGAGCGGAAATGTTCCTGAACAGATTTTGGTGAATCACACAGATGGTAACGATGATGTCATGGTGACATTACGGAGAACGTGAATTGCTCTGGTAGGACATGTTACTGACTCAACAATAACTGAAGCTTTTAATCCAGTCTTTTAAACAAATTACACCAGTAATCGTCTCTTCTTCCTCCTCCTACTCCTCAGCTCCTTCTTCATTTCCTCCAGAAGAAACATTTTAATGACATGCACTTGTACTTGCAAGCACTTAACATTCATTCATCCTTTCATCCATCCATCCATTCATTCATCCATCCATTCATTAATTTATTCATCCATCCATCAATCCATCCATTCATCCTTCCATCCATCCATCCATTAATTTATTCATCCATCCATCAATCCATCCATTCATCCTTCCATCCATCCATTCATTAATTCATCCATTTATTAATTCCATCCATCCATTCATCAATTTATCCATTCATCCTTTCATCCACCCATTCATCCATTCATTCATTCATCCATTCATTTATCCACCCATTCATTAATTTATCCATTCATTAATTCCATCCATCCATCCATCCATCAATTTATCCATTCATTAATTCCATCCATCCATCAATTTATTCATTCATCCATCCATCCATCCATCCATTCATTTATTAACTCATCCATTCATCAATGCATTCATCCATTCATCTATTCATTCATTCATCCTTTCATCCATCCATTCATTAATTCATCCATTTATTAATTCCATCCATCCATTCATCAATTTATCCATTCATCCTTTCATCCACCCATTCATCCATTCATTCATCCATCCATTCATTTATCCACCCATTCATTCATTGATTCATTCATCCATTCATTTATCCTTTCATCCATCCATTCATTAATTCATCCATTTATTATTTCCATCCATCCATTCATCAATTTATCCATTTATCCTTTCATCCACCCATTCATCCATTCATTCATTTATCCATTCATTTATCCACCCATTCATTAATTTATCCATTCATTAATTCCATCCATCCATCCATCCATCAATTTATCCATTCATTAATTCCATCCATCCATCAATTTATTCATTTATCCATCCATCCAATTCATCCATTCATTAATTCCATCCATTCATCCATCCATCCATCCATCCATTAATTTATTAACTTATCCATTCATCAATTCATTCATCCATTCATCAATTTATCCATTCATCCTTTCATCCACCCATTCATCCATTCATTCATCCAGCCATTCATTAATTCACCCATTCATTAATTCATCCATTCATTAATTCCATCCATCCATCCATTCATCAATTTATCCATCCATCAATTTATTCATTCATCCATCCATCCAATTCATCCATTCATTAATTCCATCCATTCATCCATCTATTCATTTATTAACTCATCCATTCATCCATTCATCAATTCATTCATCTATTCATTCATTCATCCTTTCATCCATCCATTCATTAATTCATCCATTTATTAATTCCATCCATCCATTCATCATTTATCCATTCATCCTTTCATCCACCCATTCATTAATTCATCCATTCATTATTTCCATTCATCCATTCCTCCATCCATTCATCAATTCATCCATTCATTAATTCTATTCATTCATTCCTCCATCCATTCATCAATTCATTCATTCATTAATTCTATTCATCCATTCCTCCATCCATTCATCAATTCATCCATTCATTAATTCCATCCATTTACCAATTTATTCATTCATTCATTCATCCATCAATCCATTTAATTCATCCATTCATTAATTCCATCCATTCATTCATCGATCTATTCATTCATTTATTAACTTATCCATTCATCCATCCATTCATTCATCCATTCATTCATTCATTCATTCAGCCATTCATTAATTCATCCATCCATCCATCCATCCATTCATTCATCCATTAATTCATCCATTCATTAATTCCATCTGTTCATTCATCTATCCATCCATCCATCCATCCATCCATTAATTCATTCATTCACCTATTCATTCATTCATCATTCGCAGAAACGATTAATCCTATCAGGGCCACGGGGAAGCTGGAGCTGATCATGAAGGCGGGGTACATCCTGAACAGCTCTCCAGTCCATCACAGGGCAACAAATACAACCACTCACACTCACACCTAGGGGCGATTTGGAACAACTACAGAACATAGCAACTCCTCACAGAAATGCCACCATTGTATAATTGTAGTGATTATCTTAACATGCTTTAATGTTGCTTTTCTGTTGATCAGCAAGCTATGCTCAGATTTTAGATTATATAGTGATGATGATGACGATGATGACGAAGGCTGTGAATTCAAACTTGAAACTCTTTAGAAGCTTCGCAGTGTATTCGAATTTGATTCTGCTTTACTTAAAACCAACAACACATCTGCAAATGATTAACTGTAATAAGAGTTGAAAGCGGATGTGGTATCTGATTATTCTGATGTGTTAGATTTTGGTTGGGGTCAGCGATTTACCGGATTTGGTGACTAAACTGGAGTAATTAGGAAACAAATTTTCCATTCATTCCTGCATTTAGAGTTGTTTACAATTCACGTTACAAACTGCAGACTCTAATTTCAAGGGTGGCACCAGATGTGTGTGTGTGTGTGTGAGAGAGAGAGAGAGAGAAAGAGAGAGAGAGAGAGAGACAGAGAGAGAGAGAGAGAGAGAGAGAGAGAGAGAGAGAGAGAGAGAGAGAGAGAGAGAGAGAGAAAGAGAGAGAGAGAGAAAGAGAGAGAGAGAGAGAGAATGCTAATGTCCTTATGGTGATCACAATTATATATTTTTTTCTTTTTTTATACAAAGAGCTCAAGGATTTCCTTGTGAAAGATAAAAATAAGTTTAAGGTTATGATTGATTATGGTTAATGAGGTTAGGGATTTGTTAGTTTGAGGTTAATGAGGTTAGGGATTTGTTAGTTTGAGATTAATGAGGTTAGGGATTTGTTAGTTTAAGGTTATTGAGATTAGGGTCTGAGTTACTGATGTTGAGGTTAATGGGGTTAGGGTTTCCTTAGTTTGAGGTTAGGGTCTGGGTTACTGAGTTTGAGGTCAATGAGGTTATGGTTTTGTTAGTTTGAGGTTAATGAGGTTGGGGATTTGTTAGTTTGAGGTTAATGAGGTTGGGGATTTGTTAGTTTGAGGTTAATGAGGTTGGGGATTTGTTAGTTTGAGGTTAATGAGTTTAAGGTATGGGTTACTGAGTTTGAGGTCAATGAGGTCAGGGATTTTTTACTGAGTTGGAAGTTAATGAGGTTAGGGTTTTGTTACTGAGTTTGCGGTTAATGAGGTTAGGGATTTGTTACTGAGTTTGCGGTTAATGAGGTAAGGGATTTGTTACTGAGTTTGAAGTTAATGAGGTTATGGTTTTGTTAGTCTGAGGTTAATGAGGTTGGGGATTTGTTAGTTTGAGGTTAATGAGGTTGGGGATTTGTTAGTTTGAGGTTAATGAGTTTAAGGTATGGGTTACTGAGTTTGAGGTCAATGAGGTCAGGGATTTTTTACTGAGTTGGAAGTTAATGAGGTTATGGTTTTGTTAGTTTGAGGTCAGTGAGGTTAGGGATTTGTTACTGAGTTTGCGGTTAATGGGGTTAGGGTTTTGTTAGTTTGCAGTTAATGAGGTTAGGGTTTTGTTACTGAGTTTGCGGTTAATGAGGTTAGGGTTTTGTTAGTTTGCAGTTAATGAGGTTAGGGATTTGTTACTGAGTTTGCGGTTAAAGGTGTTAGTTTTGTTAGTTTGCGGTTAATGCGATCAGTTTTGTTAGTTTGAGGTTAAAGGTGTTCGGTTTGTAACTGATTGAAATATATTTTATTTAAATGTTAGTTGTGTATTTATATTATGAATCAACATTTGCATAAACATCATTAATGTTTTAATGGATCCTGATTGGCTCTTCCTTTCTCCAGAAGTTACACGGCGTTGGGGTATAAAAATAAACAAGGTTTTGCACCCTACATAGTGCACTTTACTCCGAGCCTCGACAGCGCGCGTAACCATGGAAATTCCTTGAGGGAGGGCTGGGATCTTTTCTGAGTACCGCCCCTGCAGGGCGCTGATTGGTTAACACACCAGGTGACAGACGGTCATCAATAGGAGCGCGCGGCCAGTAGTTTGACCCAAACCGAGCCGGCGGGTGTTTGTTGCGCTCGTGCTACTCAGTCAAAGTGACGTTAAAGTCGCTTTTACCTCATAATTTTATTTAAATCATTTGAACTCCACTTTCCGCCGGGTTTAAGCACCGAACCAGGCAGTGCGCGTGCAGTTCCGAGCGCGGTGTGAGAGGATCCGCTCCGGCTCACGCGACGCCTCACAACTCGACTCTGAGGGGACGATGTGAACACCGCGGCGACACCTGTCAGGTTTTTACTCATGGTTCACTGGTTCTGGGCTTCTCACACCGGGGTCCAGCCATGATTCCTCCCGCCAACATGACGCAGACCGACAGCACCGGGACCGGGACCGAGAGAGAGAACGAGAACGAGAAGGAGACGGAGAAGGAGCGCGCGCCGGAGCAGAGCGAGCCGCCTCAGTCTCCGACATCCGCGAGCCAGCACGAGTCCAAGGTAACGAGAGCGCGCGCGCGCCTGTAATCCTCACCAGCACCCTCACCGTGTCAGTAAACACACTGTACTCTCTCTCTCTCTCTCTCTCTCTCTCTCTCTCTCTCTCTCTCTCTCTCGCTCTCTCTCTATCACAAGTCCAAAGTTTTATTTTTCCCCATTTTCTTTTTTCTATCTTCCTTTTTTTGCGCGCGACCGACAGATTTTGCATGTTGACCCTACAGAGCAGCAGGTAGTTTTACTAATGATAATAATACATAACATAGTAATAACTCCACTCACACACACACACACACACACACACACACACACACACACACACACACTCACTCTCACAGTGAGTGTGAGTGGTTGTGTGTGTGAGTGTGTGAGTGGTTGTGTGAGTGTTTGAGTGGTTTTGTGTGTGAGTGTGTGTGAGTGGTTGTGTGAGTGTTTGAGTGGTTGTGTGTGTGAGTGTGTGAGTGGTTGTTTGAGTGTGAGTGGTTGTGTGTGAGTGTGTGAGTGGTTGTGTGAGTGTTTGAGTGGTTGTGTGTGTGAGTGTGTGAGTGGTTGTGTGAGTGTTTGAGTGGTTGTGAGTGTAAGTGGTTGTGTGTGTGAGTGGTTGTGTGAGTGTTTGAGTGGTTGTGTGTGTGAGTGGTTGTGTGAGTGTTTGAGTGGTTGTGTGTGTGAGTGTGAGTGGTTGTGTGTGTGTGAGAGTGTGTGAGTGTGAGTGGTTGTGTGAGTGTTTGAGTGGTTGTGTGTGTGTGAAAGTGTGTGAGTGTGAGTGGTTGTGAGAGTGTGTGAGTGGTTGTGTGTGTTGTACTGTGATGGACTGGTGAGCTGTTCAGGGTGTACCGTGCCTTTATCCAAAGCTGAAAACATGAGTGAATAAATACATAAATAAAAGTGAAAATGAGACAGAATTAGGAATAACAGCCTGTACATTTTACATGAGATCTCGGGGTCTTGTTCACGAGTGAGGGGAGGATGGAGCGGGAGATCGACAGGCGGATCGGTGCAGCCTCTGCTGTAAAGCGGAGCTTGTACCGGTCCGTCGTGGTAAAGAGGGAGCTGAGCCGGAAGGCAAAGCTCTCAATTTACCAGTCGATCGACGATCCTACCCTCACCTACGGTCACGAGCTTTGGGTAGTGACCGAAAGAACAAGATCACGAATACAAGTGGTTTTCCCTGGCGGGGAAGAGACCCTGGGGCTGACCCAGAACACACCGGAGAGACAGTGTTTCTCGGCTGGTCTGGGAACGCCTCAGTGTCCCCTGGAAGAGCTGGAGGAAGTGGCTGGGGAGAGGGAGGTCTGGACCTCACTGGTCAGGCTGCTGCCCCCACGACCCCGGAACAAGCGGAGGAAGATGAATGAATGAAGAGTAAATTAGAAAAAGTAAAAAAAAAAGAGAGTTTTAAAAAAAGTTTTAAAACCAAAAAAGTCGCTTCCTGCTCCAGAGTGTAGCATCAACAAGGTTGTTGATCAAACAAACTCTGTAGTTATTACTTTAAAATAATAAAAGTTATATAAAGACAGCAGGGTGTATCATAATACTGATATTACACTGTGATTATTACACCCAGCCTTAGATATAATATAAATATACAGTAGCCTATAAAGAGTGAAACGTGTGGAACATCCTGTTATTGTCAGTAGATGGAACTGATTACCTTCCGCAGGTGTGTTGCATCTGGAAGAGAAGAAAACTCCGGACTGAAACCTGGTTCAAAACGGCCCAAACCGGCCAGGATTACATTTACATAAACACAGCACTGTAATGTTGATCTTTATTCACAGAGTTATAATAATGCTTCTGTTCTAAAATATCATCGTTACTATAGTAACAGCTCCTTCACAGGGACATGTTTGCACAGTATACTGTCACCAAACACAGAACTGTTTTTAGAAGTAGTCGGGGTCTGCAAGAGCAAACATTCTTATAAATTAATAAACACATACACACACACACACACACACACACACACACACACACAGTGTGTAAAGAAACGTGAACCCATTTTAAACCAAATGATTTTAAATAAAAGAAAGAACACGACTTCGATATGAGACTTAAACCTCCGTTACACTCCGCCACGTTCCCACTACATCCTTAAAAAATAGTTTGGACCCAAGTAGTAACTTGTACAATGTAGTAGGAGTGCAGTAGAAACTAATTAGGGCGTGGTACGGTCTCCATAGACACGGAGGACGTGGTCGAACTACGGACATTTAAAAAAAAATGTAGTGCTGACTTGGTGGAATCAGGATGCAGTAAGAAGTAAACACAACTGTTGAAGTAATAACGATGTAGCTACGGCTTAGACTTCACTGGCGTAGTACAAGCATGGTGCGGACTTCTGTAACGTAAATGTGGACAAAAGAAAACTTGCAGAATGAATGTAAAGAGCAGCATGTGGTGCAGGATTTATAAGGACTGTGAGAACATGGCACGCGCATGGTGCCATCTGATTAGGTACACTGGATGTGGAGTGCAAGTGATTATGCGCAGGATAAGAAGTTAGTGGGAACATGTTATACACAGTGAGAACCTGGTATGGATGTCGTAAAGACTTAGAACTTAGAACCAGTGTATTCGCAGTGTGGACATTAGGATCTCTGTCTGAGTGTAATGGAGTGTGATGGAGTGATATGGAGTTCTATGGAGTGTGATGGAGTTTAAGTGAGATGGAGTGTGATGGACAGTGATAGTGATGGAGTGGGATGGAGTGGAATGAAGTGTGATGGAGTGTAAAGGAATATGATGGAGTGTGATGGAGTGAGATGGAGTATGATGGAGTAAGATGGAGTGTGATGGAGTAACATGGAGTGTGATAGGGTCAGATGAAGTGTGATGGAGTAGGATGGAGTGTAATGGAGTGAGATGGAGTAAGAGGGAGTGTGATGGAGTAAAATAGAGTGAGATGGAGTAAGGGGGAGTGTGATGGAGTAAGAGGGAGTGTGATGGAGTGAGATGGAGTTTTATTGAGTGATGGAGTGAGATGGAGTAAGAGGGAGTGTGATGGAGTGAGATGGAGTAAGATGGAGTGTGATGGAGTGAGATGG
>JAOUQZ010000002.1:24538831-24549358 GCA_028564935.1 Neosilurus hyrtlii
ATGGAGTGAGATGGAGTAAGAGGGAGTGTGATGGAGTGAGATGGAGTAAGATGGAGTGTGATGGAGTGAGATGGAGTGTAATGGAGTGTAATGGAGTAAGATGGAGTAAGATGGAGTAAGAGGGAGTGTGATGGAGTGAGATGGAGTTTTATTGAGTGATGAAGTGAAATGGAGTGAGATGGAGTAAGAGGGAGTGCGATGGAGTGAGATGGAGTTTTATTGAGTGATGAAGTGAAATCGAGTTTTATTGAGTGATGAAGTGAAATGGAGTGAGATGGAGTAAGAGGGAGTGCGATGGAGTGAGATGGAGTGAGATGGAGTGTAATGGAGTGTAATGGAGTGTAATGTAAGTGAGAACAGGAACCATCTTCTTTCCTGAATCTTCCAAGGTGTTTAAAGTAAGTATAAAAGGATATAATGTACAGTGTTTACATTTAATTATTCATTCATTTATTTGTCAAACCACTTAATTCTTTAACAATTTGTTGCGCTGGGAGGCTGGAGTTGATCTCGGCCGACATTGGGCGTGGGCGGGGTACACCCTGAACAGCTCACACGTCCATCTCAGGGCCAACACACACAACCATTCACGCTCACACTTAGGGGCAACTTGGAACAGCCAGTTAGCCTACTGTTCATTTCTTTCATCTCTGGGAGGAAACCGGAGTACGCCGAAGAAACCCATGCAAGCATGCAAACTCCACACAGAAACAAGCTCGCCAAGGTCTCATCAAGGGACTCGAACCCAGGACCTTCGTGCTGTGAGGTTCAATTCTACAGGTCCAGGTGAGTCAGCTGTCACTATGGAAACCGTACCATGTTAAAACAACCGAATTAATGAAGGAATTCAACCTGTGATTAAAATTACAAATGGACTTTGGATCTAACATTCGTGTTGTACAGTACAGATAAAGATAGCCGTTTGAACCACAACAGCTGGCTTGCTCTTGATTGGAATTATGGGATATCGTGGAGCCAAATTAAGGAGAACAGACATCGGAGCTGTGCTTTACTGTGCAGAGCGAAGCTGCTTCACTCAGCGGAGGAGTGACGACATCGTCACATCCAGATGACAAGGACAGTGTATTATTTAAATCGCAGCACTTCCCTTTTTTAAAAAAAATGCTTCCTGATGTTGAGTGAAAGGATTCAGATTTATTTTTAGCTCAGTGTGATGTGATTTCTAATGTCTTTCGTTTCATGATGCATAAATCGAGCAGACGAGTCACATGGATCAGTAATGTGGTAGGCGAGCTCGTAGGATGCGCTTTGTCAGCCGTATTGGCGTTTTTGGCTGTTCCGCAGCTCTCCACCAAATAATTGGGTCAGCTGTGCCCTTGAGTGCTAGAATTAGACCGAAAATATTGGACAGGTCAGTGGAAATAGACACATACAGTGTTAATGCGCCGCTGTTCAAATGTAGAGAAGCATGACATGTTTAGTGTGTGGCAAACTTTCATAGAACTCTCATCTGGTGAAAAGGATTATGGGATTATGTTCCCTGAGGATGAAATTTATATCTGATTTGTTAGTTTAATATCTGTATCCTGTTATTATTGCCTTATTAGAACTGATCCTTGTTGTGAATGGTTGTGTGTGTCGGCCCTGCGGTGGACAGGTGAACCTTTGCCCAGAGTCGGCTGATATAGGCTCCAGCCTCCCCCTGACCCTTGTGCGATTAAGCGGTTTGGCTAATTAAGGAATGGATGAATAGCCGTATGCTGTGTATCCTGTAACGTTAGCGAAAGTTGTGTTGGGGTAGCCGTAGCCTCATGGTTAGAGGAGCGGCTTTGGGACCGAAAGGTTGCTGGTTCGTTTCCCGAACCAGCAGGAAAAATGTTTGGCGGTGAGGGAGAGAGTGAGTTGTACCTTCTCTTCCTCCACATTCATGGCTAAAGTGCCCTTGAACAAGGTACTGAACCCCCAACTGCTCTCCGGGCGCCGCAATGTGTGGCAACCCACAGCTCCGAGCAAGTGTGTGTGTGTGTGTGTGTTCACTTTGGATCCAAAAGAAAAAAAGGTGAAATTTATTTCTTGGCTCATCCCCATAACTCGGATCTCCTCCAAAATTTAGCAGGTTCTTCCTTGGCCCAGGCTTCACCCTTCCACCAGGTTTCACTGGAATCGTTTTTTGCGCTCTCCTGCTACCAGACATACAAACTAATGATACAAAAACACACCCTCCTTCATGGAGATAATAAATCTAAAGACGTGTGAGATTTTTAGTTGTGTTTCTTTGGTTCAGTTTATTCACCCAATATAACGTTCAGAACTGTTCCTGTTTACACTGTACAACAAATGTTAGGGAGCGGGAAAGCCTTTATTGGCTAATGGATCGTCAGAATGAAACGGCAGTACTCTAATACAATATTCACAACAACAACAACATCATCATCATCATCAGCGCGTTGAATCTTCAGTGTGGAATACATTATTCATAGGAACCAGAGAGACGACTCCAGTAAATAGCTTTAGTGTGAAATAATTCCATTAAGTCCTCTCTCGGGGAATAGAGCGGCCCTGTTCGAGCTTCGTCGATACAGCTGTGGCTTTCACAAACCGATGCTGGTGCCATCTGTGATGATGCGTTATTGCAAATTGCTGACACCAATAAAGGAGATTTGCGTGTCTACATCCTGATTTAGCCGAGCTAGAGACCATCCTGGGTCAACAAGGGTTGGTGCGTCCTTAAAATAAAGAGTAAAACTTTCTGGGATGTGGAGTTATGCTGATGCCGTGATGCGGAGTTGCTGTTACCGCCTCATAGTTTCAGTGCATGCTGAAGGGTTCTATGTCATACGCCACAACAGTTTGCTAACGATTAGCGTTTTTAATTAAACCACAACGGAGGAAATGCTTATTTGTTTATAGTAGGGGTTTCACAACTACCGATTTTTACTAGTTGCCAAGTAGCAGTTGAAACACAGAATCAAAACCGCTAATCCTAATTAGTAATGCGAGTCTGCCACTATGCAGTGTGTTGCTTGCTGGTGCTAGCTTTAAAAATTCATTTTAGTAAATACTACATGGAAACACAATGAAAAGAATTCAAAAGTATGATAATAATTGTGGTGATGGTGGCGTAGTGGTTAGCACATCCACCTTACAGCAAGAAGGTCCTGGGTTCGATTCCCAGGCTCGGGATGTTTCTGTGTGGAGTTTGGATGTTCTCTTCATGCTTGCGTGGGTTTCCTTAGGGTAATCCGGTTTCCTCCCACAGTCCAAAAACTTGCACAGTAGGCTAATTGACTGTTCCAGATTGTTCCTAGGTGTAAGTGTGAGTGTGAATGCTTGTGTGTGTTGGCCCTGCGATGGCCTGGCGAGCTGCCCAGGGTGTACCCCTCCCTCACCCCGAGTCGGCTGAGATGGGCGCCAGCCTCCCCGCGACCCTAATTAGGAATAAGCGGATTAGAAAATGATTGAATGGCTGTATGGTAATGATTACTCCGCTTGCTCCATTTTGTGTCAGTTATGGTTTGAGCATTATCCACTCGGGATAACGTCTATTATCCCTGAGATAGTGATCCAATCAGATCGCGCAGTTCCCCTGTAGCAGTAAATAATTAATTTAACAAGTTCTTCATTCATTCGTGGAAACGTTTCATCCTACCAGGGATGCAGGAGCTTATTTCAGCCAACTCTGGGCAAAGGCAGTGTACACCCTCAAAATCTCAACAGTCCAAACACACACAGCCTTAAGGAAGGATCACTCTGTTGGGAGGAAACCCATGCAAGCACGGGAAAGCATGCAGACGCCCTCACCGAGCCCAGGACTCGAACCCAGGACCTTCTTGCTGTGAGGAGGTCTTAGATTTAGGTCTTATTTTCGGAGAAGGTCTTATTTTGGACCGTCCTGCAGAAGAAAGGGTAGGTCTTTTATCGGGGAAACACGGTAGTTCTGGAGCCGCCGCTCACTGGAAAAATTCACGATGGAGGCCGTGTGTGGACAAACGGCACGCGTTGTGAGTAAGGTTGCAAATGCTCGAAAACACGTGATCTTAAAAATCGATTCTTGAACATTTTATTCGATTCATAATGCTAATAAATAAGAATCCGATTCAGACGTGAATCGATTTTTTTCCCGGCACCCCTAGTTCTGGTGGAAGGTACAGTGTTAAAAAATGCAGCAGTGTTTTTCTAATCTGACCCAGAATCTTCCTCTGAAACAAAAATCCTGTACTCAGTTACACACTTCAATTAAATGACTCCAAATCAGCCACGATCTTATCAGACCTCGCCAGACATCCAGCGTCCGCAGTTTCCTTGAAAGGTTTCGGATTAAAGATCGGATCTGTGTTGGACCTCTCTGTGAGGACGCCTGTTCCTCTTGCGTGTTTCCCCGCCTCCGTAACGAGAGCCGTGCGGCACAGACGTTCTCCGGCCCGCGTGGATGATGCCAGTGTTTGGGTTAAGCTCGTTTTCCATAAACACTGAAGAGCAGTGTGAGGAAATAACTCATCATCTGTTTTGGTCCTAGCTCACTTTTTGCCTGCTCTCAGTACAGAAATACCTGCACCGCATTCGTTCTTGCGTTCACGCAATTTTTTTTGTTGACACTGGATTAATTATCCGTGTGTGTTTGAAGAGATGAAGAACAGAGCTGTAAAGAACTCTGACAGATAACTCGCAGGATGCTCGGAACTGACTCAAGTCAATAATTATTTCATTGCGGTCTTATCATAAAGTAAACAGGAATTCTAACGAGTAACACATCAGAGTATTTGGGTTGGATTTTTTAAAAAACCCATTAAAAGATGATGGGTTTAATCTTAAACGTGCTTACAGAACATGCGCAGCATCACAGCCTCGCACGAAAACGTGTGGAGGGATACGGCATGAATTCTGCAATCTGATTGGTTAGAAGGTATTGCAGCAATTTTTATTTCTGCCATCTGATTGGTTAAAAGGTACCACAGCAATGGAGATTTCTGCAATCTGATTGGTTAGAATGTACCATGGTGCTGATGAGTTCTGTGATCTGATTGGTTAGAAGTTTCTGGGCCCTCACCGAGCCCAGGACTCGAAGCCAGGACCCCACACTCATACCCAGGAGCATTGTGGAACAGCCAATTAGCATGATAGTGCATGCATTTGGGCTGTGGGAGGAAACTGGTGTACCCGGCGGAAAACTATGCTAGCACTGTGTAATACTAGCATTTGTAATATATGATTAATATTAGCTTTGCATCCTTTTTAATATAAATAGGAAACATTCTGCATTTTAAACTAAGGCTTTTGGCAGGTAACGTGTGTGTGTGTGTGTATGTGTCTGTGTGTGTGTGTGTAAACTCCTTTCCCGGTCCATATTATAACACCTCTCCTGAAGCACACGCCAAAAGCAGCTGACGATAACACACTAATACACACACACACACACACACTGATACACACTGATACACACACACACACACTGATACACACACACACTCATACACGCTGATACACACACACACACACACACACACACACACTGATACACACTGATACACACACACTGATACACGCTGGTACACACACACTCATACACGCTGATACACACACACACACACACACTGATACACACTGATACACACTGATACACACTGATACACACACACACTGATACACGCTGGTACACACACACTCATACACGCTGATACACACACACACACACTGATACACACTGATATACACTGATACACACACACTAATACATGCTGATACACACACACACACACTCATACACACTGATACACACTGATACACACTGATACACACACACTGATACACACACACTTATACACACTGATATACACACACTGATACATGCTGATACACACACACTCATACACGCTGATACACACACGCGTGAAGACAGAACAGGATGGGCGGAGATACCGTTGTACATGGGAGGGTAGTGGGGGAAAGCCAGCTAATCAGAAGGCCCACCAAGCCATCATGGTAAAGCAGTTAAACACCTGTATACGTACAGAAATAAGAACAGAAACCAAACCAAGTAAAGCACTGCATTATGGGTACAAGATACATTTCCCGAGTGCATTGTGAGGTAGAATGAGTTCCATGAGGTTTTTGCACTAGGTTTCTGAACAACTTATAAAAGAACGAGTGTACTTTACAGGGAACAAGGGATAATGTCTGAGGCGTGAATCGGACTGATCCATCTGCGTTCATCGGCTCACATTTTAATTTCTATCCCCAATTTTCTGTTTCCTAATCTTTCCTTAATCATCACGACTCAGCTGCGTAGGGGAGATCTTTTTTGGACTAACGAGCATCCTGCTGGGCTTTGTCAGCTAATTTGGATGAATGATTGATGTCCTGGGTAATGTGCGGCACATAAAGAGGTCATGTATCAGGAGAGACAGATGATAACCTGTCTCCTCTCTCCATCTCTGGCTGTTCTGTTCCCACTCTGAGCTTCATTAATAACTCCAGAGAAAACGAGAGCCGTGTCGGTCCTTCGTTAGGCCGTGATGACGGGCTCTTGGATGGGAACTGTACAGAGACGGGATCCTCGATATCAGCAGGATGTGAGCGGTGAAGTGGGCCGCTCAATAAATTTGTTCTGGGGACGACAGCGGGTGAGCATCAGGTACGGACATCTGGGGTCCAGAATAAACCGGCGGTTTGTTTTTCAGCATCTCCAATCAGTCGGATGTCTTTTAGGATTCAAGTCAGTTTTTCAAGATTTAAAGTTCAGACAATGAAGTCAGAACAAGGGAGTAGTGAAGTGTAGCATCGCGTTTCCATGGTAACGTTTTCCCTGGTTCTACAAAACCTTTTAAAATGGCATGATGGACACCATGACTGTATTTAGTGGTATGAAATGGGTCAGTATTTCATTCCCGAGTGCAGTCATCAACAGGAGAGATGCTCTTTTCTTCAGTCTTCAGCTTTTCTAAACAGGTTTCTTTAACGGTGTTTGAACGGGTGGCGTGTCGGTATAGCCGTTAGCACGTCTGGCTCACAGCAAGAAGGTCCTGGATTCGAGTCCCAGGCTCGGTGAGGGCGTTTCTGTGTCCCTGTGCTTGTGTGAGTTGTACTCTGGTTTCCTCCCACAGTCCAAAGACATAGGGTCACGGGAAGGCTGGCGCCTATCTCAGCCAACTCTGGGCGAAGGTGGAGTACACCCTGAACAGCTTGCCAGACCATTGCTGGGCCAACACGCATACAACCATTTGCCCCTAGATGTATGTGTTAGTGTGTCGGTCCTGAAATGGATTGGCGAGCTGTTCAGGGTGTGTCCCGCCTTCGCCCAGAGTTGGCTGAGATAGACTCCAGCCACCTCGCAACCCTAGTAGAATTAAGTGGTTCATCGAATGGAAGGGTGGATGAATGGATGGATGGATAGTGTTCGATATGTGCAGTTTATAGTTAGCAGACAACAGAACTAGGATTCATTTTAACTGTTAGATAAATCCTTTAGTCTAACGATTCACTTAAAACAGTTTAAACGCTTCTGGTTACTGCACAGGACTTTTAGGTTGATGTACGTCATTAAATCGTTGTGACTTCCTACCTAATTAAAGGAGGATCTCGGACTGATGACTGCACTCTGGAGTGAGACACTAAACTTCTTTGCACCGATAAACATAATCGATTTATCGATAATCGAATTACAGCATCGATGGTGTTTTAAACGATTGTTTAGACCCAGCAAAAAAAAAAAAAGGTACCATGGAAACGTGATGTCATGGCTTCAGCACTCTTTCATTCCTTTTTTAAGTGTCAGATTTAGGTTAAAATCGTGTGGATCAGTTCTTTACTGTTTAACCCTGGAGTACGTTTTCACCGGCGTTGGTTTGTTTGTTTGTTTGTTTGTCTGTCTGTTAGCAACATTACTCAAAACTTATGAATGGATTTTTTTTTAATTTTCAGGACTAGTCAGAAATGATAAAAGGAACAATTGATAAAATGTTGGCGGTGATCCAGGTTAGCCATCCGAGTTACCGTGTCCGGACCGAACCGAAGCGTAACTTCCAGGCTTGCGTTCAATGGTGTAATCTCATTCCTTTACTTTTATGTACAACGTTTAGGCCAATTATGACAAAAATGTTCCTCATCCGAGCGAAGGCCTCTTATTCAAGGCGTGCTCTGTGCACGATGCGATCATATAAATCTCTGCGTGTTTGCATTGTAGGGCTCAAATAACAAACAAATGCTGCATTTATAAAATTGCTGCATTTCTTACAATACCATATGGGGGTACTGAACATCCTTGGTGGAGGTCTGCGCTCTCCAAGTGCTTTTTTAGTTTTTAAATGTTTTAAATAGTATAAGATTCCTGTGCTAGAAAATCTGTTCACTGATCTTTAAAAAAAGTTCTGCTTCAAATAGCCAGCGGATAATATTAGCCAGATAGCTAGGTATCAGTAATCAGATCCGATAATAAAATGCACAGGTCAGGTAACAAGCAGCAATCTGTGGGGTCCTAGTGGATTCCGCAGATAGCGCCCCCAGTGGCCAATTCACATTTATGGCATTTGACAGACGCTCTTCTCCAGAGTGACTTGCATTTTTTTTTTTTTTACAACTGAGCAATTTGGGGTGAAGGGCCCTGCTCAAGGGCCCAACAGTGGCAGCATGGTGGTACTGGGGCTTGAACCCCGATCTTTGGATTATTAACTCAGACCCTTAACCACGGAGCCACCGCTGCCCCATTTTAGTTTACTTAAAACAGTAGATGAAAAGAATGCTGTGGCATAGTGGTGGCATACTTATCACGTCCACCTCACAGCAAGAAGATCCTGGGTTTGAGTCCCACGCCGGCCAAGGATGTTTCTGTGCTCCCTCCAGATACTCCGGTTTCCTCTCACAGTCCAGAGGCATGCATGTTAGGATACCTCGCTGTTCCAAATCGCCCCTAGGTGTCAGTGTGAGCGTGAATGATTTTGTGTGTGTGTGTGTGTGTGTGTGTGTGTGTGTGTGTGTGTGTGTGTTGGCCCTGCGATGGTCTGGTGAGTTGTTCTGGGTGTACCACGCCTTCACCAATGTCGGTCGAGATAGGCACCAGCCTCCCTGTGACCCCAGTAGGACTAAGCCGTTGAGGAAACGAGTGAGCAAGTGAGTGCTGGAATCTGATTGGCTGAAGGCAGCCATGTTTTTGAAAAATTTAAGTTATTTGAATAAATCAGCTCTGCTCTAATTGGAATGATTGACAGGTGGCAGCCATTTTGTTTACAAAGCATGTTTATGACAGCAGTCGGGTCTCACCTTCTCTTAAACGCGGGACAAAACCTCCAGGACTAGATCACAGAAGAACATTTTCCTTATTATGCAGATTAGCGCTAAAGAAATATAAAGAATTTAGCTAAAGGTAGCTAATCAAACTACATGTTAGCTACAGAACTGAAGACGTTAGCTTAGAAAGGGGAAAGATTTCACGTAGCAGTCTGTAGTTTTACTCTAGTAACAGCATATGTGTGTGTGTACACGCGTAGAAGGGAAACCTAACGTATTATTTTACTCGTTCCTCTTCCAGCTGCAGAAGCTGAAGCGCTCGCTTTCGTTCAGGACAAAGAGCCTCCGCAGCAAAAGCGCTGACAACTTTTTCCAGCGTCCGACCCCCGAGGTTAGCAACAGCAGCAGCACGGGACAGCTAAGTACCATCGGAGTGTGTGTGTCATCTCCACCTGATCCCTGCTATGTCCCACCCTTGTCTCCACCTCCCACTACGCCGTCTGGACTTCCCCTGACCATCTGCTCACCTTCACGTGCACCACGTCCGCCGGACCCCACAGCACACACCTTCCTGGAGCACACGTTCAAGAAGCCACACTTCTGCGACGTCTGCAACCATATGATTGTAGGTAAGACCATGCGGTTCGTATGCTAATAAAAATTATAGCATTTTTAAATAAAAAAAAAAGAGGAAACTAACCATCAACCAGGGTTCTGACATCAATCATCATCCTGATCGTACCTGAGTCACGTGTGTCAAACATGGGAGCAACAGTATAAGCACAATTCCTTACATAATATTAGCTTGCTAGTTCGCTAGTAATTAGCCTGATGAGCTACAAAACTAAGGAATTAAGTGTTTGTGTGTGTTGTTATCGGACAGTGATTCACACTTCCGTCCAGTCAGATTGATTTTGATCACCTAACGTCCTGGACATTTTAGCTAACGTTACCTGACAACAAATGGGACATTCTGGTTGACGTTAGCTTCTGAGATATTATCAATATATATGCTTGCTAATTTATCTCTTGTTAATTAGCCAACTAAAATCACCCACCGGTTAAGGTGTCTGTTGTTAATTATCTAACAATAAATTCTAGTTAACCCATTTATTAATAATGAACTATTTTGAAATTACTAAGCATGAGGAAACTTGTCTGTTGTTAATTAGCTAACGAAGCTAGGCCGTAAATAGCGATATAATATATTGGGAACTTTTGCTAACTGATCTGTTGGTTATTCATTCATTCATTCATCTTCTGAACCGCATAATCCTAATTAGGGTCACGGGGAGGCTGGCGCCCATCTCAGCCGACTCTGGGCGAGGGCGGGGTACACCCTGGACA
>JAOUQZ010000002.1:24552151-24578620 GCA_028564935.1 Neosilurus hyrtlii
AGTCGTACTAAGCATTTCACTACATATTGTACTGTGTATAATTTGTATGTGACAATAAATTTGAATTTGAATTTGAATGTGAAAAAGAAAATGGAGCCACGACGAGGTTCCATCTTGCAATCTGGAAACTTCAGTAAGAGAAAGTCGGAGGCAGATTGATGAAAATACTGTTTGTCGAGAGTTAAATCCAGGCCTCAGAATTCAAGCCGTTATAAAATCTAGAGGTGGTGCAACAAAGTATGGTGTTTTTGTTTGGTGATTCCATCATCATTCTCAGAATTGAGTGGTTACATATATTTGTTTGATCTGTAAAAACAGCTGCAGTTGACTACAGTTTTCTTTCTTTCTTATTTTGTTAAGTGTTTCACAAAGCCAGAAGGTTGGAATGTTAAATGAAGGTAGTTTTGTGGCATGTCTGTGATGAGGTGTGGGGTTTTTCTACACAATTAAACAATTGAATGAAGATCTTCCAAGAGTGGTGATTCCATACTTTTTGCCTGGGGTTGTATTTGCACCCAAGTGGTTGCTAGCTCGCATTTGCTAGTAGAAACATACATTTAGTTTTAATAACAACCACCACCATGTGTGATACAGACTGTGACAGCATGGAAGTTGTTACACTGGGATAGGGAGTAGTGTACAGTACAGAGTGTATACTGGACCAGTATGTGGGGTATTGTAGACCAGTACAGAGTATCAGACTCTGTCCGTAGATTACAGGCCATGCAGGCCTTCAGCACACACACACACACACACACACACACACGCACAGTCTCGTTTCCATGACTTGTGGGGACAATACATAGACTTCCTGGAGAAGTTTCCGTAAGCACTAGAAATTTCCCTAACACTAAACATAACCCACTACTTGCCTTACTGTCACCTTACCCCAACCTTCCCCTAATCTTAAAACATCTTCACCTTAAAATGTAATGATTACATAGTGGGGACTTGCGATTTGTCCCCACAAGGAAGCCAAGTCCCCATAACATGACTGTGTAAACAAATTCATGTCCCCACACTGTAATAATTAGCTAGACCACACACACACACTCACACTCAGAATGAACCCTTTTACCGCTGCATACACACAGACTCGCCTGTTGGTGAGCGATGCTCAGATAAAAACCACTAGCAAGTAATTATTACCCATAAAGGAAGCACTAATGTAAAATGAATGAGAGACTGACCAGAACACACACACACACAGTTTATCTCTGAAGGATAAACGACTAGAGAAATCCATTATCCTGAAATGTACTCTCTCAGTCACACAGTGAGAACATTGAAAGTAAAGGCGCTTGGCCGCCGCCGTTCTGTAGCAGATTCGGATTTTTACGCCGTCGGTTTCTCGGCCATTTGTAACCAAACCATTAGCATTTCTCCCTGCTTAGCGCTAATGATACACCTCATTTACTAACACTACGTGATCATTTATCAGCTGGTTGGGTCAGAAGGGATGTGTGTGTGTGTGTGTGTGTGTGTGTGTGTGTGTGTGTGTGTGTGTGTGTGTGTGTTACAATGCCAGGGTGCATTAGCACTACGGAGAAGATAGCGAGATTTAAATAGACAGCAAAAATAGAAATAAAAATAGCAGCTAAAACATTTTGTATAGAGAAATATGATCTAATGTAATTTATCATGAGATGAAAATGAAATAAATATAGTGATTTCTTTCTTTCTTGAAATTAGCCCAGAGCAGTTCTCATCTTATTTGGTTAAAAATGTTTAGTAATAAAAAATATATAGATTCAAATTATTAGTTATATTTCTATGTGAGGTTTTTTTGTGGTGTGTGTGTGTGTGTGTGTGTGTGGTGTGTGTGTGTGTGTGTGTGTGTGTGTGTGTGTGTTAACTCGTATGTTTTCTGTGTCCCCAGACCAGTGATCTCGCTGAAGTTCCTGAGGAAGCAGCTCACTGTAGTCATGCACAACTCACCAGGAAACATAGTGACAACGGTCAGTACCCAAACACTACCGGGCACACACACACCACACACTTGCACATACACACAGATATATACACACACACAACACACACTTGCACATACACACAGATATATACACACACACAACACACAAAACACACACTTGCACATACACACAGATATATACACACTCACAACACACACTTGCACATACACACAGATATATACACACACGCATACACACACACACTCACAAACACAGATACACACACACATGCAAACACACACACACACAAACTCACACACACATACACACAAACACACACTCACACACACATGCTCACACACCTACAAGCACACACACAAATAATGCCAGTGAAATACATCTTCTAAGAGCCTCACAAAACACTTAAAAATGCCGATGATGATCATGATTATTATTATTGTTATTATTATTATTATTATTATTATTATTATTATTATTATTAAAGGCATGTCCTGCACAAAACATAAATTATTTGCAACATTTTATATGTAAAAATCAACTGAATCCATGTCGTTCTGATCATTATTACCGATCAAAACACTATGAAGTGTGACATATAATGATTTTTTCTCTCCAAATAAGTGCTAAGCAATGTAAACAAACAGACCTAAGGGATACCAGCTTACTGACTTGAATTTGGAAGTTTGTGTACACAAAAATCTTGTGACGTTATTTTCGGAAAGTGCGGCTCACGTGACAAATTGACACCTGACCACTTACAAAAGTGCCCTTTTTTCTTTTTCTTTTATTGTTATTCTGTATTAATCCCGCAAGGAAAATCATTGCCTCTGCATTTAACCCATCCAACGTGAGCGTCACTGAGTTGTGTGTACAAAAACTTGTGTTAAATAGTGATAAAACCAATGGATTCACCATGCATAGGGTATACTTTGAGCAGGTATTTAACTACTAGATAAACCTTAGGACTGAAACTTACTTGCGTACATTCCCTAAATACATCGTACAACATCTTAAATGTTTTTCAAAGACATGCATCCTATCAAACTCCTAGAAAAAGTTAAGACTATTATATAAACTTCTGGTTAAACCCCCAAAATAATCACTGTATGTTTTCGACAAGGACGACTGGAAAAAAATGTTCTCATAAACAAATACTAGAACCTGCAAAGTATTATAATTTTCTGCCTAATCTTTTAGATCTTTTTTTTTAATTATTATTTTAAATGTGATAGAGTTTTTAAAATCCTCTCTGATCCTTTCAGTGTTCACGACTCTGGAGAACGGGACAGAAACCTTCCACACAGAAGAGAAGAAACCCGAGGACCCATCGGTGAGCACTGCAATATTTTAACCAGCAGGTGAAAATGAGCCGAACCTGTGTGTGTGTGTGTGTGTGTCTGCTTGCGTGTGTGTGCGTGTGTGTGTGTGTGTGTGTGTGCGTGCGTGCGTGCGTGCGTGCGTGCGTGTGTGTGAGAAGTACTGTCGGTGTCACTTTTCTCCGAGAAAATTACCAGAAATAGGTTCAGCAGGATCTTCAGAAACAAAACAACCTTCTTTCTGAGGATGAAGATCTGTACTAAACCTGTGAGGTGATTATTTCCCTAAAACGTCCAGACGTTCACCGGTGATTTACTTTGTGTTCGTTCATGTCATGTCATTTTCTAAACCGCTTAATCCTAATTAGGGTCGCGGGGAGGCTGGCGCTCATCTCAGCCGACTCTGAGCGATTTAAAACTGCCATTTAGCCTATTGTGCACGTTTTTGGACCTTGGGGAGGAAACCGGAGTACCCGGAGGAAACCCACCCAAACGGAGAGAACATGCAAACTTCTCACAGAAACGCCCCGAGCCCGGGAATCGAACCCAGGACCTTCTTGCTCTGAGGCAGACATGGTAACTACTACACCACCGTGCCACCCGAATTACTTTTATACTCATTAATTATGGTTTATATGAGGGATTGCAGGGCCTTGGTAGAGGTTTACACTCTTGTTGTTATATAAAGTGGTTTGCGTAAGTCATAAGCCAAACCCCTTAATCCTACTAGAGTCACATGGAGGCTGGAACCTATCTCAGCTGACCCTGGGCATGAGCAGGGTACACCCTGAACAGCTTGCCAGTCCATTGCAGGTCCAACACGCACAACCCTTCACACTTACATTCATAGCTAGGGGCAATTTAGAACAGCCAGTTAGCCCAATTTTTTTGGACTGATGGAGGAAATCAGAGTACCCAGAGGAAACCTACATAAGCACGGGGAGAACCTGCAACTCAAACCCAAGCCCTTCTTGCTGTGAAGGAGGTGCACACCGCTATGCCACCGTGCCGCCCTTAAAAGTAATAGACGAGGTGAATTGTGCCGTTTTTCCTACATGCTGTTTTGAGAGATGTAGTGGGGTAGGATGCTGAATATAAAACCAAGAAACGGACGGATGGCCGTTAATTTAAGGCCGTGTGTTCCCTCCGCGGAGCGCGGTTTGAGACAGAGACTATTGCTTTATCCAGCCGGCGTGATAAAGTGATAAAGCAGCCGTCTGAAATCAGTCCAACTTTTTACGAGGTCACAAATAAAAGCTGTTCCCTCAGGATGCCTGACTATACACGGCCTCCTTCTCCCTCTCTCTTTCTCTCTCTCTCTCTCTCTCTCTTTTCCTTCCTCTCTCTCTCTCTCTCTCTCTCTCTCTCTCTCTCTCCTGATCCCCTGCGCTTCCCTGTTTTACGAGGACGCACAAATTCGTAGCACGTGTGGCCCTGTTTATAAAGCTGACATCCGTGGGTCCAATGAAAAAAAATCTCTGGCACGGGTTCGGGATATTTACAGCCATGGAAAATTTCTATGGGAAATGACAAAGTGTTTCCATGACGGAGCTCAGACGTTTAGTGATTTCACCCATTACAGATTAACAGATAAATAAACAGGACGTCGTTTGATGCAGCGTTTCTCAGTCATGGTCCCAGATGTCCAACAGCACGCTGCATATTTTAGTGCTCTTTCTGCCCTAATGCACCAATTACAGCTTCCTGAAACCCGCGGTAATGACCTGACACGGCGATGGAGCGGGAGCTAAGCTGACGAACTCGCGAATGCTAGATATCACCAAGCATAAAAAGTGTTAGTGTAAAACAGTTGTGTTTATTGATTGAAGTAAGGCGACATCACATGCTAGTTGTGTCTTGGCTCGTGATCGTAACATTTCTGTTATCAAGCTGTGTGTCACAGCATCCTGATAGCGTGATGATGATGAAATGCGTCTCGACGTTGCAGTCCAGGTCTGCGATCTTGCGTCAGCTTTATATAAATAAATATAAGAAAAGAGCAGAACGTCGTTTCATCTATTGTAGCGAGAAGAAACTCACACAGCATCTGACACACACAGCTGTTCTGCTGGAGAATCAACACAGTACAGCGCCCACACACACGCACACACACACACGCACGCACGCATCAGGTCTGTGTTCAGTTTTATTACCCATTTTGTGTGTGTGTGTGTGTGTGTGTGCTTTGCTCTACACAACAAAATGTGGATGCACTCGCCTTCACCCACACGCACCCACATTCCACCCCTGCCATAAACAAACACATTTTAATGTTTTTAATTGGATAAACACACACACACACACACACACACACACACACCCACCCATGCTAGCAGAACTCAAATTCTCCTGTGTATCAGTGATGCAGAGAAAAAACGCCAGTGATTTTTATCACATGTAAAAGTTTGAATAAAAATATATTAATTTAATAAAAGCCTAAATACACAACAAAAATCAAAGTCGAGCCAAAATCCACTTATCGAGTAAATTTAATACAACAGTAGTGAAGCTAAAGAGCTGCAGAATAAAATACAGAAATGAAACGGACCACAAAGAACAAAATGTAACATTCCTTCATTCATTCGCTGAACCACTTCATATTACCAGGGCTACAAGGAGGCTGTTAGTCAGCTCTGGGTGCAGACAGGGTACACCTCTGAGCCGCCACACACACAACCATTCGCACTCTCACTTAGGGACAATTTGGAACAGCCAATTAGCCTAACGTGCATGTATTCAGTACATTCAGATCATCAGCTGACTTCATTTTATTCCTGAGCCTCGACTGGACCAACTGGGGCAACAATGCCATGGAGATTACATGCTGTGATCAAGATAAATGCTCCCCATGAGTATATTAGAGTGTGTGACTTTTTTTTGGCCGGGCAGAGTATATATATAATATTATTGTGTTCTATTATGGACATATGGTTGTATAGGTTTTATATAGATATTCATTCATTCATTTTCTAGGCATCTTAATCCTAATTAGGGTCACGGGGAGGCTGGCGCCCCTCTCAGGGAATACCCTGGACAGCTCGCCAGGCCATCACAGGACAAACCCAAGCATTCACACTCACACCTTGGGGCAACAGCTATTTAGGCTAATGTGCATGTTTTTGGCCTGTGGGAGGAAACTGGAATACCCAGGGGAAACCCACACAAGCACGGGGAGAACTCCACACAGAAACAGCCAAGCCCGGGAATCGAACTCGGGACCTTCTTGCTGTGAGGTGGACATGCTAACCACTATATGAGTGTTTATTTATCTTTTTATTTACAAACACTGACTTTATTTTGTGATACATGTATCGTTATTCATATGAAG
Organism: Neosilurus hyrtlii; assembly: GCA_028564935.1. Lineage (NCBI taxonomy): Eukaryota > Metazoa > Chordata > Actinopteri > Siluriformes > Plotosidae > Neosilurus > Neosilurus hyrtlii. Next base: position 24,558,730 of record JAOUQZ010000002.1, read on the forward strand.
AAAATGAAATTATAGAAAATTATTTGTAGGTACATGTCTTAAAAGGCCACTTTTCTTGGGCTAAAAGCATGAAGCAGGCTTTTAATAAACACACAGTGATATGTATCTTTATTCCATAAAAATAAACTCAGAATTTTTTTTGGGATCAAGCAGACAAACAACCACAGAACATAATATTGGCTCAAAACCTCACAGAGTTTAATAATAACATTATAAAAGCAAAGAAATAAACTAATTTAAGAAATCCCATGATAGTAACTGTTTTTTTCTTTTTCTGCCCATAGCCTTTTGCCTGCAGCTAAGCCTTCCATTCATCAAAGGTTTTACTGTCTTTCAACGGACAAAACCAGTTACCATAGTGCTGCTTATGGCCCCCGTTATCGGTCGCATTTTCGACACGTGATGGCATCGCTGTGCCTTTTGTATGTGCGGGTTGGGATACCCTTAGCCTCCTGTCCCTGTTTGCGGGCGGTGGTGGCTTAGTGGTTAAGGTGATGGGTTACTGATCCGAAGGTCAGCGGTTCAATCCCCACTATCACCACTGTTGGGCCCCTGAGCCCTTAACCCTCAGTTGCTCAGTTGTATAAAAAAAAAAGAAGATATGTCGCTCTGGATAAAAGTGTCTTCCAAATGCTGTAAATGTAAGTGGTAATACGTACTTCTACTCATGGCTGTGTCTTGGCTTCTCTAGCTGCGGCCTTTTGTGCAGATGATTCAGCATACTTGTGGAATGAATCCTTGTTTGCACTGAGTGGAGCACAAGTCACTCTTTTTTTTAACCTTTATATTTCATCCAAATGTTACTTTCTGTGCCATATTTGTTTCTCATGTGCACTATCGAGGGGGCTCTGAGTCGGAGAATTTCGTTGCCGGTAATGATGTCCCAATGTTACCTGTATGAGACAGTAAAACTCGAAACTTTCATACCGCATGTTATCTACAAGCCAGTCCGCATAGCTCAAGAAGTTTTCCAGCAACCAGCAGAATGTCTGCCTGTGATAGGCCCCGAACCGGACCGCATTCTCCAAGCACTTCGAGCTCAACCGCTGGGTTGCCCCCTCTCTTGTGGACTTTAGTCACTGCTCCATCTACTGAATTAACTCAAACATTTCACACACCACACAATAAAAAAATGTAAAAACAAATAACTCATAAGTTTTTCATTCATTCATTCTCTGAACCACTTATTCCTAATTAGGGTCGTGGGAGGCTGGCGCCCATCTCGGCCGGCTCTGGGCGAGGGCGGGGTACACCCTGGACAGCTCGCCAGGCCATTGCAGGGCCATCAGTCACGCAACCATTCACACTTACTCTCACACCTAGGTGTGATTTGGAACAGCCAATTAGCTACTGTGCATGTTTTTGGACTGTGGGAGGAAACCGGAGTACCCGGAGGAAACCCACGCAAGCACAGGGAGAACATGCAAACTCCACACAAACACCTGAGCTGGAAATTGAACCCAGGACCTTCTTGCTGTAAGGCAGATGTGCTAACCACTGCGCCACCGTGCCGCCCCTCATAATTTTTTTCATTAAATCTTTAATGATATAACAGCATTCACACAAAGTTAACTATCACCGCCAACTCCTACTTTCACCACATACACAAGTTTATCTTAATCACTACACACACACACACACACACACACACACACACCCTTCCATTTTCAACATACATCCATAAGTTTCCCATCTCTAACCCCCTACTCATTTTCAACACAAAAAGAGATGTGAACCCAACATTTTTCAGTGGAAAACTTTTTTTGATCGTTATGTCACAGTTAACCTCTTCAAGCGAAAGACATGAAGCCTGCTTGCCCTTGTCCTCTTGTTCTACTGTGTAGGCCATGATGAGCCGCCCATCAGAGAACCTGCGGAATCTGGGCTTCACCTTTCTTTTGTGTAAAAGAAATAAGAAAAAAAAAATGTATATATATATAAATATATATTTATACACACACACATTGATGAACTATATGTAACCAGTCCCATTCTGTAGTGCGTAATGCAAATAACAGATGCGCAGACAGCAATAAAAACTCTTACTGATATTTATAACGAACTAATAACGCTGACAATCTATACTCGGCAAAAAATATTTTATAGAAGTCTTATAGAAACATTACCAGCAGCTATGTAACCATGAATGACAAGGACTACAGGGATTTTTTTGAATCAGAATCCGTTTTATTGGCTGTTAGTGTACACAGACAAGAATTTTGACTCCGGTTTACCTTCACTCACTGTACAGACAAATATTTAGGTCCAATAGTCCAAAATTCAAGTCAGTTTATACTAAAGTTTGATTTCTTATAAAGTTCAAGGCACTCACCATCTATTATAATGATCGTATATGTGATCATTTTCCATTCTCAGCTCCAAAACTTACTTTCTGGGAGCTTCATGAACATCTGATATTTGCAGTATCTTTCCTGTTTCCTCCTGAAAATATACATTTCTCTTCAATACCAAAACATTTTCTTTTCTGTTTTCTTTATGATGCATAAGCTTACACATACACATTCGTTGTATTTAGTTAATTATTGTAGTGAACAACATAGAAACTTTACCTTGAACGAATTAATACTTGGAATTTGGCACACTACAGGATTTAAAAGACTTCACCAAGCATCCAGAGAGTGGATCACAGAGCCATGATGGATGAAATGGCTATACGATGGCAATACCACTTAAGAAGTTGTAATGAAAAACAGTGGAGTATCACCTCCAGTGACCTGCATGGCCCCTAAAAATCATGCACTATCGAGAGTAATACACTTTCAGAAAGCAGTCTTTCTTTCAGTTGGACCCTGGCATCTTCATTCACCATGTTACAGGCAGTCTTCTTTTATTGTTCTAAAAATTAAAGAATTTATATTAACAGGAGGCCTCAAAACTTGAACCTAATATGGACGTTAGCATAATAATTTATCTACCACATACACACATTTTAATCTCCAAACACTCTGTTAGTACTTCATTTAAAAACAGTGCAATAGTTTAAACGTGAAACAATTCTACATTTGTTCAATATAAAAAATGAAGTAAGCAATATTTATTGTTATTGTTTGTTGTGTATCTGAAGTGGAGAAGAGATTTTTCATCCATTTATTTACTTTTATCTTTTTAATTATTTTTATATTCATTTTAAGCCTGGTCATTTTGTGGTGTCATTATTACAGAACTATCTGCATGTAAAGATGACAGAACTTTTTAAATTACTATTTTTTAAATGCCTGGGTATTTATTCAAAAACTGTAAATTATATACATGCATATTTTATTCAAAATATCTATATTTCATTAATATTCATTCATTCATTGAACAGCTCACATTAATAAAAGTGCAACACAATGCTCTAAAATAGAAAATAGAACTTTAAAATTATGGAAGTAAAATCTTCTCCTAACTAACACAAGTTTTGCCTTTGCACAGACATTGAATCACTGATTAAAACGGTAAATGTAAGACACCATGCATGATTTACGAGTTAAAAAATTAGACTTTTATTCCTTTTAATCAGATTTGCTCGGTCTAATCTGTTGCAACTGAAAGAGTTGGTGCACCGGAGATAGGGTAAGTCACTATACACCAACTCAGAACAAATTTAGACCTCTTACCTTAAAACAAACTGTCCTTCGTCCATAAACACTTCAGGTAATTCCACATGAACTTTAGTTTGTGTCTCGCGTGATTCCTGTAGCTATCACTCCGTCAGAAGCCAAATAAATGCTGAAGAAAATCCAATCGAAATTCGAAAACGAGGGGAGGAGTTGAAACTGGAACAGGCACGCTCAGATTGGCCTGAAATGGGGGGAGGAGACGAAACTGGAACAAAGGCATGCTCGGATTGGTCAGAAGCAAAGCAGGCAGGCTAAACTGGAACGATGGAGCGCTGTGATTGGCCGATGCAGCATTGGAGGGGGAACTGGAGCCAGAACTGGACCAAGCCGAGTAGCTGATTGGAGGGTTGTGTGAATACATTTGGAACAGGCAAAACTAAACAACAACTGCACAAACGGATGGCGTAACACAGGAGAGCCACTTCTTCAGGGCAAATCTCAGCGGTCCACTTACATCTCAAGGACAAGGGACACTCAACTGAGGACAGCAATGTACAGATTCTGAACAGGGAAGAGACGGTTTGAACGAGGAGTAAAAGAAGACGTCTATGTGAAGAAGGAAAAACCAACATTAAACCGAGGAGGCAGTTTGAGGTTTCACTTTTCAAGCACTTACAAGACAGCCCTGGATCTCCTTCCCAAGAGGTGTCACTCGACTTCACACCTTGATTCAGGTGGCCAAACGACCCCATATGTAGACCAGGAAAACAACCCTAGTGGACAAAGGACCTTAACGAGCGATGGAATGGATGGGGGACAGTGATATGCATTTGACTTAAGAGTTTTTGCTCAGTCTATATAAAGCTGGAACTTTCCACCAGATTTTCTAACTGACGAAGCTTTTTGGATTAAAAGCTAAATGTTTTCAAAAAAGAAGAAAAAGGAAGTCCAGGTGCCTCGACTCAAGCTTTTTAGGATGAATAACTAGTTGTTTATTTGAAATAGGTTGCTGCCACCTAGTGGAAGGAAGATGAATTACGTTCCATGGTAACGGTTGATGTAAAGAATGTATGGTAATTATATTCTTTAAAAGATCTCCCGGGCACATAAAATAAGCTGGCGGGCCGGATTTGACATCTGTGATGTACACATAGACACCCATAAATGCATAAATTTAGCTTCCTTCCACTGGTGATGTAACGCAATCACATGACGTGGGGGCGGAGTGTAATGAGAAATGAAGCATCTGAAAATTATCGTTCAAAAATGGATCATTTCTCAAATAAGCAACATTAAAAAGAAAGAAAAGTGAACATTACAATTAATAAACAATACTCTACAGTACATATAAGCAAATATAGCTGAATTCTGCTCCGTTTTACCCAAGTTCTAAGAATTGCATAACAAACCTGGCGTTTATCCTTTGGCCCCCTCCGCTCTTTTTGCCTGCTGTATTCCGCTCTGAGGGCATGAGGGGTATCATTTCACCAGAGCTGAACACTGGCTTTAACATCGACTCTCTTTAATTAGACGGGAGCAGACAGATTCAGTGTGTCTAGAGGTTGAATCAAAAAGCTGAACCAATTCATCAGTATCGCGTATCCACCCATCCGTTAACTATCATGATTATCTGTCAGGGTCGCGGGGGGAGATGGAGCCTGTCCCATCTGACTTTAGGCCGGGACGATACTCCAGTTTTCTCCCTCCGTCCAAAGACATGCACATTAGGCTAATAAGCTGTTTCAGTTTGCCCCGAGGTGTGAGTGTGATTTGAATGGTTGTGTTTGTGTTGGACCTACGATGGACCGGCGTACTCCACCTTCACCCAGAATCACCTTTCACAATTATGCAGAGGGTGGAGTTAAGTGCAGATCTGGGGGTGGAGTTACACTTTAAATTATCTACGTGTTTGATGTTGCACGTGATGTGACGGTATATTCGGGATAAGTCATTAATGTAATGGTGTTGGCCTTCCTGAAAGTTTTGTTTCATTTGTGCTGAGTCATAAGCCGCGACATCGTTTCTGAATTAGCTACGTAATAGCTAGCAAAACTCCCAAGATTGGTGTCTATTATTACTGTATAATCCACTAGTAAGGAATGTTGAGATTGGAATTCATCAGTCACCCATCAAACACCTCACACTCGAATAATAGCTCCTAACACATACTCCTCTCTGGAACGATCTCCTAACGAGCGCCCACGTCATTCCTCCGGCTGCTTAAAGTCGTAAAGGCAGCAGACTGACTCGGCAGGCGTGAATCTCAGAGCCACCGCGTTCCCTTCACTTCCTCTTCGTCCACTTGCTTCCTGAATCACACCACAAACAGGGACGCAGGACAAGGCCTCCTACACACAGCCGTCTTCAGACCTCTGAGAATCATCACGAGAGAGAGCGAGAGAGAGAGGGAAAGGGGAGCGGTGTGTGTGTGTGTTACAGTTGCAGGTTGTACAGGTGTTTGTGTGTGTGTGTATTACAGTCCAGCTTGTACAGGTGTGTGTGTGTGTATTACTGTGGCAGGTTGTACAGATGTGTGTGTGTGTTTCTGTCTTATGGGGGCAGACTGTACATGTGTGTGTGTGTAAGTGTGCATGTGGGTGTGATTACAATGTGGGTGTGTGTGCACGTTTGTGTGTATTACAGTACAGGTTGTACAGAAGTGTGTGTGTGTGTGTGTGTGTGTATGACAGTAGCAGAATTTAAAAATGTATATGTGTGTATGTGTGTATTACAGTAGCAGGGTGGTGTATAAATGAGTGTGTGTTTGTGTGTGCAGACTGATGATGATGAAGACCTACAGAAAGACGTTCTGCCGCTGAACACCTATGTGGCTTTGTACAGATTCATTCCACAAGAATGTCACGACCTGGAGATGAGGTGAGTGGGACGCGCAGATACAGGTATTACTGTAGACATGAGGGCCGAGTCATTACGAGTTCCACACTATCAATCAATTCTCAGATCAGTTCTGACAGTAATAACAGTTAATTCCCTGGACATGTAATTTGTAATCTGTTATCAGAAATCTGTAATATGTAATCCATAATCCGTAATCTGTAATCAGCAGTCAGTAATCTGTAATCTTTAATCCATAATCAGTAATCTTTAGTCCATAATCAATCCATAATCAGTAATCAGTAATCAGTAATCCATAATCTGTAATCAGCAGTCAGTAATCTGTAATCTTTAGTCCATAATCAGTAATCCATAATCAGTAATCCATAATCAGTAATCCATAATCTGTAAACACAATTTTTTTGGGAAATGTATATTTATATTTATGGAAGGAGTCTCCAGTGTCAGTGCTGCTTATATACGGTGTATTTAAATGTCTAAATAAAAATATAATTTTTTTTTTTATTATTATAATTATTTTTATTTATTTATTTTTACTATTGGTTTAATATATTATTTCTGACTATGTTTTGTTTAATTTCTTTGAAAACTGAAATTTGAATACAATACATTTGAAATTATATTATTATTATTATTATTATTGTTATATAATTAATTATTATAAATATTAGTATTTTTTATTTTTATTTTTTATTTTATGGGTGGCATGGTGGTGTAGTGTTTAGCACGTCTGCCTTACAGCAAAAAGGTCCTGGGTTTGAGTCCCAGGCTCAGGCGTTTCTGTGTGGAGTTTGCATGTTCCATCCGTGCTTGTGTGGGTTTTCTCTAGCTACTCCGGTTTCCTCCACAGTATGTAGGAGGAAACCAGACTACCTGGAGAACATGCACATTACGCTACTAGAGTACATGCACATTACGTTACTTAGCTGGTCTAAATTGCCCCTTGGTGTGAGTGAATGTGAATGGTTGTCGGTGTGTTGCCCTGCGATGGCCTGTTCCGTCCGGGGTGTACCCTGTCTTTGCCCAGAATCGGCTGAGATAGGCTCCTTCCTCCCAGCAATCCTAATACAATTAAGCCTTTCAGCAAATGAATAAAGGTTCGTCTACTTTTGCCGCTCACAGATATGTAATATCGTCACGTGAATCCTCAAAACACCATTTCTCTTCACGTCCTCACTGCCACTTCACTCCTCTCTCACATCACGTGTCCCACAGCAGCACGTCTGTCTCATCTCTTCATTACGAGTGCTCGCTGCGGCTCCGCGAGTGTGTACGGCTAGCAAAACACGGCGTAAAGCGTCTGAGGATTTCATTAAAGCGACAAAATCAGTGTCTTCCAGGTTTTCTCCAGAAAAGCCGCTTGCTTGGGTAAAAAATAACGTTGTGTTTTGTTTCGGTGGCGCAGTGGTTAGCACGTCCGCCTCACAGCAAGAAGGTTCTGGGTTCGATTCCCAGCTCGGGTGTTTCTGTGTGGAGTTTGCATGTTCTCTCTGTGCTTGCGTGGGTTTCCTCCGGGTACTCCGGTTTCCTCTCACATCCAAAAACATGCACAGTAGGCTAACTGGCTGTTCCAAATCACCCCTAGGTGTGAGTGTGAGTGGCCTGCGATGGCCTGGCGAGCTGTCCAGGGTGTACCCCGCCCTCGACCAGAGTTCCAGCCAGCCTCCCCGCGACCCTAAGTAGGATTAAGCGGTTCAGAAGATGAATGAATGAATGAATGTCTTGTTTTGTTTTGTGTTTTTGTCTCCAGACCCGGAGATCGAATCATCCTGGCAGACGACTCGCATGAAGACTGGTGGAAGGTGAAAGATGAAGCGTTTTCCATGATCCACGCTCATGAACTGCTTATTATTTCCTGATTATAATTTCTGTTCTTATTGTTTTGGTCGATCTGAACTTAGGGAATGATCGAGGACAGGATAGGTTATTTCCCAGCATCCTATGCACACCTGGTGAAGGAAGGTGATCGGGTGTTCAGGTGTAACCGCACGTTCATCGGCTGTAAGGAGCAGGGGCAAATCACCATCAAAGAGGGGCAGGTGAGTAAAGCCTTTATCTTGGATGACGGAAGGGTAAACAAATGACGGGTTTCACAACACGGTAGTGATTACGTAACAGGTGGAACGCGGTCCTTCACCAGACCTTGGCGATAATTTCAAACATCACACAACACAGCCAGCACGCTCGAGACGAACCGGTGCTAACTTGGCGAACAATTTGCCCCAATTTTGCATTTGAAACACGTATATCTGTGATTTTTTGCGAAAAATCCCATTTTTGATGTTCGCCACCACATCCGCCCCAGTGAGCACTTGTGTGTTAGAAGTTTCAGCGATACAGATGTTTATATTTATCATTAGAGAAATCAAACTTCACAGATCACATGTTACAGTTCGGGGCTTCCTTAAAATACAGACTGAAGGTTTTTTGTTCTTCTCTTAGATCTGCGTGAGCGGCGAGGACGAGAGAAACGGCTTCATCCAAGTGTCCAGCGGAAAGAAACAAGGCTTCGTCCCCTGTGACGTCCTGGAGGACATCTGAACGACAGGAAGTGAGAGTTGTGAGAAGGACAGAATGTGAGAGTGATGCTCGTCCAGCTCTTTCAGGAAACAGGAAGTGGAACTGGTTAAATCTGGATCTCCAGCGGAGAGGAAGTCCGGACAGGACAGGAAGCGGCTGGACGTGAAGACCTCTCAAATTCTTTTTCCCGGGAGAAGGACTTGGTTACGAGCGCCGGATGATCCAGTTTTCCTTTAGAGCCCAACGCTGGTTCACTCAGTCCTGGGATTTGAACTTGGAACCTTCTGGAGAACATGAGTGCTCAAGACAAAGGACACCTGGGATCTCCCTTTCTTTCTTTTTTCTTTTACAGTAATTAAATATTAGCGCCCTGGGGAAAGTGACGAACTCTTAACAGATGGATCAAGTGAGGGTTTTTTTTTTTTTTTTTTAAATCAAAGACATGACGGCGAACAAAGACGCTATGAAAGAAAAGAAAACTCGACCACAGAAGGCACGGAGGACAATTTGTGACAGAAAACCTCAAAAATGTCTACGGAGGAGTTTTAAATGACCCTCGCAAATAGTTTTGTGTTCTAATCCTCCTGTTAGTCATTTTATTTCCTCTTAATATAAATTGTACATCATAAACATGAACGATTTTCTGCTTCGGAACCAAATCGACCTTCGGGTTCAGACGCTTTATAAAAACCTCCATTTTTTCTTATTTCCGGCTCTGAAACCAACATTGCGTTCCTAAAACTATTACTCATAAGAACTGACATATATTTAGGAGTTTTATTGATTCTGAGATTTTAATTCATCTTCATTTTAATTTCATTTTTGATTTAATTCATCAGGATTTGTTGTTCTTTTTCGTTTTACACTCATTCGACGTGTGAATTCTTTCCCTAACTCAGTCCTAGTCAGTGCGCCCCTGCTCATAACCCGCGTTCACACGGGAAGCGACACGCGACATCGCCTGGCGAGGGGGCGAATCGCTTCGACTCTCAGCTCCCGCTGCCTCCCTCGCATGTACCGCGCTTCCCGACAGCGTCTCCATGAGAACTTTTATTATCTTATACTGTTTGAGTTTATATGTTTATAGAACATGAACCAGGAACAGCTCTCTCTCCTCGCCATCTCCACTCTATTTGAGAAAGAGCGCCACGACATCCCCGCTCCTGCTGGGTTCATCCGATGATCCAAGCCCGGTATCATCGCGGGGAGAATCGTAGACTTGTGTCGGAGCTCCGCTCAGACGTAGTGCACTTTCAGCAGCATTTTATTCTAAACTCTACACAGTTTTTATAAACCGATTCATTCATTCATTTTCTAAGCCGATCTTAATTAGGGTCACATGGAGGCTGGAGCCCATCTCAGCCGACTCTGGGCGAGGGCGGGGTACACCCTGAACAGCTCGCCAGACCATCGCAGGGCACCACACACACTCACTCTCACTTTCACACTAGGGGAGATTTGGAACAGCCAGTCAGCCTACTGTGAATGTTTTTGGACTGTCGGAGGAAACCGGAGTACCCAGAGGAAACCCACGCAAGCACGGGGAGAGCTTGCGGAAACTCATCTTCCATGTTGATGTGAGTGAAACGTGTTTGGATGCACCTGTCAATCAACAGTGGCTTTAAGCTCTGATTGGTAATCACTCGACTCGTCCGCTCGGTTGAACACGGCCCCGCCCACTTTGTGTCGCAGGAGAAAATGCCGTTTTTCTTGTCGCCTCTCGTTTGGCGTGCGATCGCTGACTTTGCGCGGTCGCCTGTCGCTTCCTGAGTGAACGAGGCTTCAGAAAGTCCCCGTTTAGACTCCTCTGTACTATTCAGGGCCGAACATTCGGAAATGCCTCATACGGAATTATGCAGTGAGTTAAAACTCCAAACAGTTTTATATTTTATTCATGTAAATTTCATCAGTATGTTCGAATTAAACACCTCGGACTTGCTCTTCATCCACATCTCATAGACGTGCCGTTACACTCAGCTCCGCCCGGCTTCTGTTCTCCACTGAAAAACCTCCCGATTTTAACGTGTTAACCAACAAATATTCCTTTCATCTTTGTCTTATTTCACATAACCTTCTTATTTATGTCTTTCAAGCTGCACTACTAATTTTTTTATTCTTATAGAAATAGAATTCCGATGGAAATAAAATGTAGGGAATGATTTATAAAAAGAACTGATTAAACCATGGCATCAGCGCTCGTGTGCGGCGTGTCTGTCAGAACCTACTTAATGAACTGAAGTCTGGTGCATAATTATTGTTTGTGTGACTCCTGGACCTCCTGTCAATCATTTTATAGACACACCCCCCAATACTGCTTCACTCCATCCTCGTGTGAGTGTTTGGAAAGATATGCAAATGCTTTCACTGTGGGAAATAAAACGAATCGGGCTTTCAGAAAGAAAAAACATCAGTTACCAATTTCTGTAACTATTATCCGTCCGGGTCGCGGATCACAAGACGGAGCCAATCAGTGCTGATTAAAGGTGAGAGGCGGGGTTAAACCCTGAACGGGTCACCAGTTTGTTACATGACTAACACAGACACTCACATTCACAGCTATGGACGACTTAGCGTTGCTAGTTAATCTCATGTGCATGTCTTTGGATTGATAGAGGAAACCGGAGTACCCCGAGGAAACCCAGACAAGTACAGAGAAAACATACAAACTGTACACAGAAAGGCCTGAAGGTGAGATAAGAACCCAGAACCTTCTGACTGTGAGGCGACGGTGATAACCACAGGCACCGCCCCACCAGAAAAAAACTGATGAATAAAGTAATATATATAAATATATACATTTTTGAATGCACTGACTCACTCTCACATATACTATTAGGGTCGCGGGAAGGCTGCAGCTTATCTCTGCCAGCACTGGCCGAAGGCGGGGTACACCCTGAACAGTTCGCCAGACCATCACAGGGTAACACACGCACACAATCATTCACATACACATTATACCTGGGCTATTATCCTAATGTGTATTTCTTTGGACTGTGGGAGGAAACCCCACAGTACCCCGAGGAAACCCATGCAATCTAAGAGAGAACATGCAAACTCTACACAGAAACGTCTCGAGCATGGGACTCGAACCCATGACCTCGCTGTGAGGCGGATGTGCTAACCTCTACACCATGGACCAGAATGTGTACAGTGTGGTAGGAACACGGTCGTGTAAAAATAAAGTAATGCGGAATGGACCGAATCAGGACGTAGCAATGACGTAACCAAGACCAAGTAGCGACTTCACTGGTGTAGTACTAGCATGGGGCGGACTTGTTGAACGTAGACGTGGACATAAGAAAACCTGCAGAACAAATAAAAAGCTCAGCCGGATGGATGCAGTGAGAATGCGGTAAGAGCATGGTGCGATCTGATTGGTCGTGGTAAGAACGTATTAGGTGCGGCGTGTGCGTGATTATGCGTTCGATAAGAAATTAGTGGGAAGACGTTAGACACAGTGAGAAACTGACATGGACGTAGCAGGGACGTAGTACAAACTTTAAAACTGCACACTTTCCATTTTGACCACGCCCTCTCGGCATCCGTTGATATTTTCGGGACCGTGCGCTCTTCAGGATGTGATGTAATGAGGTACGCTGCAAGCAAGACAAGTCAAGGGTAGACAGTGAGTGTGTGAGGCTCATATCTCAGAAGAGGAAGGGGGCGGGGATATGAAACTCAAAACATTTATTGCATTTCTCTCTTTGTGTTGGTTTTATTTCACACACACACACACACACACACACACACACACACACACACGCACTGGTTTACTTTACTCACACTGGAACTCTGGTTACTCCCTTATCCTGCACAGCCTGAGTTCAACTGGGAAAATTGTAGTAAAACAATACTGGGGTGGGTTGATTTTTTTTAAACTCACCCCATATCGATATTGGTGCATTTTGACTTCCAATCAGAGAAGAGCCACATTTAAATATTTAAATATATTCATTTTCATGATTTGAAACAGCCAATCAGTCTACTGTGCATGTCTCTGGACTGTGGGAGGAAACCAGAGGAAACCAACGCAAGCACGGGGAGAACATGCAAACCCCACACAGAAACATCCTCACCGAAACTGGGAATCGAACCCATGACCTTCTTGCTGTGAGGTGAAGGTGCTAACCACTGTACTACCGTGCCACAAAACAAACATAAAAGTGATAAATGGGCGCAGTAACCAATTAGAATAGAAAAATGGAAGGAAGGGAAGGTGCAGCTCACTCCCCCCACCGCCACACATATTTCCTGCTGGTTCGGGAATCAAACCGGCGACCTTTCAGTCCCAAACCTGCTTCTATAACCATTAAGCTATGGCTGCCCACTGTTCAGGGTGTACCCTGTCTTCACACTGTGTTGGCTGAGATAGGCTCCACCCTCCCCACGACCTTAGTAGGATTAAGCGGTTCAGCAAATGAGTGAGAGAACGAGTAATAACTTTAATTCATTTTTACTCACAAGATTCCCAGGCATTCACTTCCCAGGAATATTAAACAAAGATGAATCGGCCACAGTGTCTTTCGGAAACCATTTGTTTACTCCTGTATGTGTGCGTACAGGGCGTGACCCGGCATGATATTAGTAAACAGCGCCATCTTGAGGTGAGTGAGAGCGTGACACTGTCATCTTAAGAAAATGACAGGGAGGAAGTGAGCAATGAAAAATCGGTCGGACATCTCGAATATCATCCGTGTGTGTGTGTGTGTGTGTGTGTGTGTGTGTGTGTGTGTGTGTGTGTGTGTGAGTGTGTGTGAGTTTTACACATCCCTGTGTGACAGGTCTTACAGAATAAATCACAGGTGTAAAGACCCCATCTGCTTAAGTAACCACTTAATCCTGTTAGAGCTGTGAGGAGGCTGGAGCCTATCTCAGCCGACACTGGGTGAAGGCTGGATACACCCTGAACAGTTTGCCATTCCATCACAGGGCAACACCCACACTCGCACTCACACCTAGGAGGGATTTGAAACAGCCAATTAGCCTAATGTGCATGTCACTGGACTGTAGAAGGAAACTGGAGTACCCGGAGGAAACCCATGCAAGCACAGGGAGAACATGCAAACTCCACACAGAAACGCCTGAGCTGGGAATCGAACCCAGAACCTTGTTGCTGTGAGGCGGACGTGCTAACCACCGCGCCACCGTGTATTACTCTGTATATCTGTAAGCGTTCCTCTGGTTTTGGGGGGAAATGTTGTAATTTCTTTATTTAAAATAAACGTCATTCGGTTTGTATTGTTTTCTAACGCAGTGAAATTTACTCAGTGCTGATGAAGCGTCTGAATATTTCTAGGAGCTGCTGCAGTCGTTCCTTCATCATCATCACCACATTATTCTGTCTCTCAAAGTTACCAGAACAATAATACCGTGTTTACTGATTTATTTTACCAACAAACAAAACTAAAACACAAACAACCCTGTTTTAAAACCTCCGCTGTGGCAGAAAGGTTCAGTTTTAGGTCCAACACCGTGGAAACGAACCTGAGTCTGTAGCTGAATGGTTCTTTTCCTCGTGTCTGAAACGGAACAGGCTTCATCTGACCTCTAGTGGTGGATCATCAATGACATCAGTTTAAAATCCAAAAGTCACTCTAAGACTGGGAACTACTACTAACCCTTCCTCCTCCTCCTCTTCCTCTTCCTCCTCCACCTCCTCCTCCTCCTCAGCAAAAGTGCAAATTAAAAATCAAGGCAAAGCAGAAAGATTAAAATCATGAATACACAACATTTATAATATAAATAAAATAAATAAACAAAATGTGGATTGGTTGATTGGTTGGTTGATTGATTAGTTGGTTGGTTTGTTGATTAGTTGATTTGTTGGTTGGTTAATTCATCAGTTGATTGGTTGGTTGATTAATTAATTGGTTGATTGGTTGTTTGGTTTGTTGGTTGGTCGATTGGTTGGTTGGATGATTGGTTGGTTGATTGATTAGTTAGTTTGTTGGTTGGTTGATTGGTTGGTTAATTAATTAATTGGTTGGTTGGTTGATTAGTTGTTTTGTTGGTTGGTTGATTGGTTGGTTTGTTGATTAGTTGATTTGTTGGTTGGTTAATTCATCAGTTGATTGGTTGGTTGATTAATTAATTGGTTGATTGGTTGGTTGGTTTGTTGGTTGGTCGATTGGTTGGTTGGATGATTGGTTGGTTGATTAATTGATTGGTTGGTTGGTTTGTTGGTTGGTCGATTGGTTGGTTGGATGATTGGTTGGTTGATTGATTAGTTAGTTTGTTGGTTGGTTGATTGGTTGGTTAATTAATTAATTGGTTGGTTGGTTGATTAGTTGTTTTGTTGGTTGGTTGATTGGTTGGTTTGTTGATTAGTTGGCTTGTTCGTTTGTTGATTCATTAATTGGTTGATTGGTTGGTTGATTAGTTGTTGATTGGCTGTTGGTTGGTTGGTTGGTTGGTTGGTTTAAACAGAAATCAACCAATGAAAACAAATGAAGCTGCAAATTTTACAGATCTGACTTTTTATGAAGGGTGGCACAGTGGCGTAGTGGTTAGCATGTCTCGAAAAAGGGCTTTCTGTGTGGAGTTTACTGTCTCTCGCACTGCTTGTGTGTGGTTTCCTCTGGGTACTCTGGTTTCCCTCTACAGTCCAAAGACATGCACATTAGGTAAACTGGCTGTTCCTAATTGCCCCTAGTTGAGAGTGTGAATGGTTGCGTGTGGTTCCCTGTGATGGACTGGTGAGTCGTTCAGGGTGTACCCTGCCTTTGTCCAGATTTGGATGTGATAGGCTCCAGTCTCCCTGTGACCCTAATAATAATAATGATTGTGTAAAGGATACAGACAGATCCTGTGTTTGTGGCTGACTGTAACAGAACTCACAGCACAGCAGTCATCAGTACAGTTTAAAAACTCAGCACTTGTGGTTTAAAGAACCAAAAGCATCAGACTTCAAGAAAAGACTGCAAAGTTAACATTTCTAACATAAAGCACATAAATACACGGCCTGCAAAAACACAGCGCCTTTATCCTCGATTTCAACATCAGTTCAATATTATTCAAACTTTATTTATCCCTCTAGGGGCAATTAACCAGGAGCAGCTAGTACTTATAACGACACTGGTGCACAGGGGTCGTGCAAACACAGCAAAGAAGTCTCACACACACACACACACACACACACACACACAAAAGATCCAACCAATCACCAGCGAGAAAGTGCTCTAATAAACAAAATTAAAATAAAATGAGGGTTACTAAAAAAAATATTACAAATTAATTAATAAATAAACCTAAGAAGCATTTAATAACTTTACTGCCAAGTGTTTTACTAACGGGTAAACCATAACAGCGTCCCGACATACTAACATAAACATAAACACCAACATAAAGAATTCAGTGGAGATCACATGATCAAACAAAGATAACCACATTCTGCTTTCCGAGTGATCTGCTGGTTACTAACATTACTGTGAGACTATACATTGGTGAGCACGCCCACCTCACAGCAAGAAGGTCCCGGGTTCGATTCCCGGGCTCGGGGACATTTCTGTGTGCAGTTTGCATGTTCTCCCTGTGCTTGCGTGGGTTTCTTCCGGGTACTCAGGTTTCCTCCCACACTCCAAAAACAAGCACAGTAGGAGAACGGGCTGTTCCAAATCGCCCCTAGGTGTGAGTGTGAACGGTTGTCTGTGTGGCCCTGCAACGTTACGGCCCCCCCCCCCCCCCCCCCCCCCCCCCCCCCCCCCAACCCACTCCTGGTTTTAGAGAACTGCTGCAAGTGGGCGGAGACTCACTCGCTTTACCTCACAGAAATCGTCCTGGACACTTAAAAATACCTGAGAAATTTCCTTCAAGCAGCTGCAAAGAAAAATTATATTGTGCATCCTAATAAATTGGCATCCTGTAAATGTGAACAGATCGCATCATTATTATACAAAATATATAATTATATAACTGAAATATTTATCATCATCATCATAATTAATACAATTCAATATTTAAAAGTATTAAAAGTATTAAATAAAAACTTTATAACTAAACCTCAAATCGATAAATCAATTTTCCAAACCTATATTTCTAATAAAGATCTCGCAGATTTATAAAAATCAAAAGTTCTTTTTTTCCATTTTTGCATTTCAGTAAATCGGTTTTATTTCCCATGAATAAAATATTTCTCTGATGTTTCACCCACACATCCATGCATTCGTTTACTGTTTGATATACTCGAGTAAATAAAGTTTTCATGTAGAGCTTTATTTCATCAACATCTGAAATCATCCCTGTATTTCTAATAAATCATGAATGAAGTTGAACCTGGTAGAGAACTGAGAGCAAAATAAACTGTAAAATGGAACCATTTCAAACCAGCTGAAAGTTAAAACCAGCCGCACGGAGTTCACCATTTTAATCACATACCGTAAATATCAGTTCTAATAATGAGATTCAGTCTTTCACTCACTCATTTACTGAAGCTCTTAATCCTGTTAGGGTCGCGGGGAGACTCTGGGCGAAGGCGGGGTACACCCTGAACAGCTGGCCAGGCCAGAGGCCGCAGTAAGACGAGGTTTTATTTTAATGCTCTCATTTCTTCTCTGGTGGTACAATGAGCCGAATACTAGTTTAAAAAATAAATAAATATATATATAAATTGTGTTTCTGCGATGGCCGGGCGAGCTGTCCAGGGTGTACTCTGCCCTCGCCCAGAGTCGGCTGAGATGGACGCCAGCCTCCCCGCGACCCTAATTAGGATTAAGCGCTTCAGAAAATGAATGAATGAATATAAATTATGTTTTTTGTTCTGGAACTTTGGTGGAATTTGGTAATAAAAAAAAATTTTAATAATTCAGAAATAGTGGAATAATTTCTAATAATCATCATTTAATTTTGTTTATATCAAAATCTATACCAACAATAAACAAAATAAAAATAAACATGATGTGTTTTTTTGGAATACGCAGTTCCGTGCGCTGCCAAGTGTTTTTAAACTGCATCAAACAGGGGCTGCGTCATATCCCTGAGACCGGGGGTGGGGTTGGGGGGGGCAAATACAGAAAGTCTAAGAGGCACGAGAGCTTTTTCGACTTCTTTTGAAGAGGAATTAAGAAATGCAAGCTTCATTTAAGTAAATTCCAAGTGTGACATCATCATCCTCTTGATCTGAGGTCGGGTCGCCGGGGGCAGCAGCCTAAGCATTGAGGTTGAGACGTCCCTCCCCCCAGCCCCTTCTCCCATCTCTTCCAGGGGGGCACAGAAGGGGCATCAAATTCCTTTTTTTCTGAATTTTACCAACACTGAGATTTTCTTTGTTTGTTTGTTTAAAATTGTAAATTTTAAACTGCAGTGCAGAAAAATTCAAGCTTTGTTACAGCGACATGTTTTTCAATGTGCCGTTTTCCATCAAGGACTTTTGGCACCATTTTACTTCCATAACGGATCCTCCATGTCATACGTCGTCCTCATAACCAAGAGTCAAACACACGACTCAGTTTTCACACGAATAGACAGCGCAGATGCTGAACACTGTAAGAGAATATCCACTGCAGCCGTCATCAAGTTCAAAAACTCAGCGTTTGTAGTTTACTGTAACAAAACCATCAGCTTCCACTAAGTGTGACTTCAAGCTCTACAAGAAACTGCAAAGTAGATAAACATTTCTAACGTTAAGCAGATAGAACACATGTAACAGAGTGTACTTTTGAGTAAAAACAATCAATTTGTGATGTCCCCACCAACACCCCACCCCACCCCACTGCACTCCACCCCATCTGTGCTTTTAAGGAAGTAAAGTGAGTGGGGAGGAGGATATAAACCACCCTGTACACTTAAAACTACAGAAATTTGAAGAAGTTTAGTTCAAGCAGCTGCAAAGCAGAAAAAAAATGGCAACTCTTTTCCAGCTTGAAGTTTTGCTTCTATTTTTAGGTAAGTGTAAAAAATGACATCTTTTAGAAATATAGAGAAGAAAAACAAGAGTAATTATTTACTGTAGAATGTTTGGAGGATTGGAAAATAAATCAGGAATAAAACCAGACGTTGTGGGAAAATAATCAGTGATGAGCAGTCGGGATGCGTCCTGATGTCCAGGGAACTGTGTTTTTGTTTTTAAGGTAAAACACTTTCCATAAAGTTTAACATCAATACTGGGATCCTTCAGGACGTGAGGCGAAACGTTTCCGTTAACAAAGCCGCTGTAACGGAAAAGTCATTTGTGGTCTGATGAGGACGTGCGGAAAGAGTCTGACACCCCAAGTTTATTATTGCCACCTCCGAGTTTATCTTTTTTTGCACATTCATGTTCTGAAGCGCTTAATCCTAATTAGGGTCGCAGGGAGGCTGGCGCCCATCTCAGCCGACTCTGGGCGAGGGCAGAGTACACCCTGGACAGCTCGCCCGGCCGTCGCAAGCAGAAACACGCTGACGGCGATGCAGCTACTCTTTAAGAAAATCAGAAACGATTCTTTTACTTTTGTCTCACCACAGACAGTGAGAGACATCCGGGCGAGCTGTCCAGGGTGTACTCTGCCCTCGCCCAGAGTCGGCTGAGATGAGCAACAGCCTCCCCGCGACCCTAATTAGGATTAAGCGCTTCAAAAAATGAATGAATGAATTTATTTTAGTTTTTATCTATTTCTTGTATTTGAATCCGGCCCAGTTCCACAAGAGTTTTACCAGTGACTTTATCACCCAGCCTTGATTAGGGAAACTTTGAGTACATTTATTATTATTTATTATCTTTATCTTGTTTAATTGTTTTTATAATTGTTTTTGTTGAGAAGCTTTTTACCGTGTCTGGTATTTTATTGCAAAACTAGTCTACCTTCATGTACTAATAAAGTTACCTACCTACTTACCTACCTACCTACCTACAGTACCTACCTACCTACAGTACCTACCTACCTACAGTACCTACCTACCTACCTACCTACAGTACCTACCTACCTACCTACCTATAGTACCTACCTCCCTATGTACCTACAGTACCTACCTACAGTACC
>JAOUQZ010000002.1:24578720-24595672 GCA_028564935.1 Neosilurus hyrtlii
TACTGCGATGGCCTGGTGAGCTGTCCCGGGTGTTCTCCGCCCTCGCCCACAGTTGGCTGAGATGGGCGCCAGCCTCCCTGCGACCCTAATCAGGATTAAGCGCTTCTGAAAATGAATATATATATATATGTGTGTGTGTGTTATGTGTTAACTGATCCAAAAGGCAGCTGCACGACTTGTTTTCACCCTTCCTAAATTCTCCTACACCATCCTCTGCTATGCTCTCTCCACTGGCTTCTTGTAGCTGTTCGCACTAGATTCAAAACACTAATGCTGCTTGCCTACAAAGCCAAAAATTGACCTGCGCCCTCCTACTTCAAACCACTTTTTTGCACCGTGTTCTCTCAGATCCTTTAGCACTGCTAGACTGGTTGCTCCTTCTATCAAGGGGCAATGAAAAAATGCATCCAAACTCGTCACTGTTCCGGCACCAAGGTGGTGGAATGGACATCTGAGTCACTGGGGGTCTTCAGACGATGGCTGAAAACCTACCCTTTTCGGCAGTACTTGGATCAGCACTATGTTTAACACACACAAAAATAATAAAAAGTAAATACCCCACACAATACTCATCCACTGAGTTTTGCCTGATGGTATACAGAAATGTAGAACTTTTGTCATAACATGACTATCAGTCCACGTCACACATTATTGTACTGTGTGTGATCAGGTGATGGCCATCGCGCCGTCTCACTTCATTTGGCAGCGGGAACGAGCGGCTCACCACAGCGGTGCTCAGCGCCAGTACAGAGACAGGGAGGAGGTACAGATCCCACGAGGTCCTGCTGCCTCTCCTGAACCCTGTGCGCTGTGTGCCAAAGCGTCACGCCTCTCCCCGTCCCCTCTTCCCCTCACACTCAGTCTGAGTCTCCAGGAAACTCCCAAGACCCAGAAATTGGTCCGATCTTGCAGCAATGCCTCCTATTACTGCACGCACACTCCAGGAGGTGAGACCCTAAAGCACTGAACACATTTAATACTCGAACGGATTTCTATGAGACGTGAATTTTTATTATGAGATTTTTTAAACGCTGTACTTTTATGCATTAAATCTTCTTTCTTGAATTTTAAATTTGTAAACAGGAAGTGATGAGCACAGCGAGTCCGGC
The DNA here is from genome assembly GCA_028564935.1 of Neosilurus hyrtlii. Taxonomy (NCBI): domain Eukaryota; kingdom Metazoa; phylum Chordata; class Actinopteri; order Siluriformes; family Plotosidae; genus Neosilurus; species Neosilurus hyrtlii. The sequence continues at coordinate 24,579,830 of JAOUQZ010000002.1, forward strand.
CATGACGATTCCATTGACTGGATCAACAAGGACTAGAATCTCATCGCAAACAATAACGTATCATCCTTTACCTAGAGACAGCTGTCAAAACATCTGTCTGGGTTACCACTGCCCCCAAACAGCCCCCCTGTACAGGTCAAGTTCCAAACAATGTTTGTTTCATTGTAGAATGGATCAACTGTTAATATGCGAAAGGCTTCATATACTTTACTGTTCATGTGCACCTTTTCATCCTGTCACTCCTCCTCGTCCACATTTATTTATTCATCTATTTATTTTATTAATTAAGCGCTCTGCTGCTTTCCTCTGGCACTGGTTCACGTGGCACTTTACTAGGAATATTCTAAAGCGCATTACACACAATACAAACCACTGATCTAGTCATAAACGAGAAACCGAAATGAAAAACTAATTATTATTTAAGTCTCGTCGAAGAGAAATTACTGCATTGTGTTAAAACATCAATAAATATCGATGAAATTAATGTGTTCGTGGATGACTCTTGATTTTTCCACTTTAAATTCGATGAGTGTGTTTAATAGCAAAACAATCTCACAGTTCAAAACAGACCACAGGGGTCTCGCAGTGAGCCAGCACACCAAGTTTGAAAGCCCCGCCTTCGGTGAGGGGCAAGTAAATGTCCGGAAACTAAAGTGTCACGGCGGACAGAACCCATTCATTCTTACAGCTAAAAAGATCTAAAAACAAATCCACAGCCGTGTTTGGTTAACAGATTTATTCGGAAACAACCATAAATATATAATTTCAGAATGTCAAGCCTTTATGTCTGATCCGGTTCTTCTGGGTCTTGGTAGGTGCTGAAGTTATGCACAAGCTATCTGGAGATTTTCCTCAGTTTCACAAGGAACGCTGGAAGAAAAATATATTCTTTAGAGCTTGTAAATTCATTTAAATTTGGTGTACAATATTTAATATTAGGAAAAATCATATAGACAAGAACAAGAGATTCCCTCAGTCATCCACACAGCGGAGCGGATCACACTGCACAACGTCCCCAGTGCCTTCCACCAGGTCAGCGTTCGCAGTGGATCAAACGCAATTAAATCCAGATCATATGAGATTTTACTGGAAACAGCCACATTGGTTTTCTCTGGAATTTAGGATAAAACCATGGAATTAAATGTAAAACGTTTTTTTTTTTTTCCCCACTGGATCACATCACACTGGAAAACTTCTCCATGTGATCCAAACTGGATTAGTGAAAACTTCTACACTGAGTCACTACACACAGTAAACATCTTCAGATGTCTTTGTACCAGAATGTATGTAGTAGACAGCTGCACGGAATCTCTTGCCATTGGGAGCTAATGTATGGGATCCCCTCAGACTGGAAACTATGGGATCAGCACCACATCAGAAAGTTCTGCAAGGGGTTCTCTTAATACTGGAAACTTCTGCGTGAGATCCTATCATGTCGGACAAATATACTATATCGGATTTTATCACATTGCAGACTTTCGTATGCGATCCAATCACATTGGGCAATTCTGCATGGGATCCCATGACGCCGGAAAATTCTGCATGGGATCCCATGACATTGCGCATCACACCTGGAATTTCATCAGTGGATGACATTTCATCACATCATGCTGGAAATGTTCTGCAGTTGATCACAGTGTATCAACAACCTGAGGCATGGAACCGTGTAAGATCACACAGGATCACCGTGGATCCTGGTACAACTTTTCCAGATCACAGTGGATAAGGATCTTCGGTATTAGGAGATAGTGGATCATACAGGCCTGGAAAACGTAAATGGAACCAGAAGCTTTTTATCTCCGTGGATTCAGGAGAGAAGCTTCCAGAGCGGATCGAACACGTCTTTAATGTAGCAGCAATCAGGAGCTTCTGTAACAGTTGACACCGGAACGTCATCCTCACCTGTGTGTCCGTTCTGTTCAGGATGCGGGCGAGCGACGTATGGGACGCTTCCAAACGGGAAGTGTGCCGGAGTCTCGTGTCCTTCTGAAGAACAAAAAGGAAGATGGTGACTAACACAAATATATAAATTAAAATAACGATGAATCAAATTCGCACTGCAACTCAAATCAACTTATTTAAAGTTTCCAAACATGGCATGAAGACAAAGTCGCGAAGCTTCAATGGAAATTCTTTTACCTTTTCCCTCGTCGTTCGAGTCGCCGTTCTCGCTCTCCGTCCTTTCTTCCCCCGGAGACATTCTTCGCTGGTGGAAGGAGCCGTCTTTTTTGAGTGACGGCGCAAGCAGCCAATCCCTGTACTGCACCTCGATGACACGTTCACACACCAGCGGTAGAGTGGAGCAGCGCAGTCCTTCCATTAAGTCGATGATCTGGGTTATACTATCGAGCACCATACAGATGAATTTAAGGAAAACGTCCTGCGGTTCGAATCGTGTTTAGAAACCTGTATTTAGATCTGTGGGAATCCTGTAGGAAAATCCTGCCCGGCGAGCTGTTCTGTGCTCATCGTATGGTTGTCTCAACAGCAGAGGGTCTCATTCTTTGTTTTCTGATTGGACAGATTCCTATAGGAAATGTATTCTGATTGGTTTAAATTTTTTTGCTGTTATAGACCCCGTTACTCAAGGCGACTTTACAAAATTCCTTTACAGCTTCAGCGCCGTGTAAGATGTCATGCCACACGAGGAGCAAAATGTCTACGAATAAAACATTAATGATTTCAAATCAGTGAATTTACACGATCCTGCCGTAGTGGTTAGCACGTCCACCTCACAGCAAGAAGGTCCTGGGTTCGAGTCCCGTTTTCGGCGAGGGCGTTTCTGTGTGGAGTTTGCATGTTCTACCTGTGCTTGCTTGGGTTTCCTCTGGGAACTCCGGTTTCCTCCCACAGTCCAAAGACATGCACGTTAGGCTAACTGGCTGTTCCAAATTGCCCCTGGGTGTGAGTGTCAATGGTTCTGTGTGTGTTTTGGCACTGGTGAGCTGCTCAGGGTGGTGCCCCGCCTATAGGCTCCAGCCTCACCATGACCCAGTAGGATTAAGTGAACGAACGAATGAATGAATGAATAAATGATCTTCACAATTCTGAGTGTGTCTCACTTACTTTGCCTGATAGATGGCGCACACACCTCCTGCATGGAGATGAGGGACGACGGTGGTTAAAGTCAGGTGAGGGTTAATCATATCCAGAGCCACCTGAAACACACACCGACACAAACTTGATATTTCCTGGTGTGGCCTTTTCCTTAAAATATTCCAGAACACTTGTTTTTCAACAGATATTTTATATCACAGTGCTGAGTTCTGGATTCTGATTGGCCAGAAGGCGATTAATTTCCACCAATTAAAAGAGCAGCAGCTGACACATCACAGGTTGACATTAATCCTCTTGTTCTGATACGTCATCATTAATACAGAAGTTTGGAAGAGTAATTGTAGATTTGGTGATTTTTATTTATTTATTTTTTGGTGTAAGAACTTTATTTACCGCACCGTGTTTTATTCCTTACTCGATAAACATGCTAAATCGCAGCAGTTTGGACCCCTTACGGAATTGAAGCTCCGCCTGGCAAGCAAGGGGGCGGAGTCTATGAGATCTCCTTGGTGAAAGTGGACATTTTTGGGCCACTCGTTTCCACTGCGCAGCCTCCAGGATGACCGCCAGCGCTCGTAATTTAACACCGCCCGTCTGTGGTGGTCCGCTCGTACTTCAACACTCAGCACGCTTCCACGAGAGCCCACTGAGGAGGGATGAACACACGCACACACACACACACACACACACACACAGCAGCCAGTCAGCAGGGGTCCTTTAAAGAGATTCCTAACATTTACAAGTTATCCAGAAAGCTAATCAACTGATATTACTATGAAACGTTACACCCGGTGCGGTGTACACTTGGATTCATAAGGGCCTGATTGTATCTGTATCATGTTATGATACAGTATGATTCCTCATATTGATATGGGAATAACTCACCCCACCCATTTTTTTCTCCCCCTCGATAGTTATAGTCACTTCCCACCCATCAAGCACTACCACCATATCACATGATGCTACCACCAGCATCTTTATGAACTGCTGCGCATGCGGGAGCAGCCTAAAGCACTGAAGCTCAGAGACGTCCCTGATTGGCTGGTGATGGCTGTAAGTGACAGGAACGTGAGCGTATGCCACCCTCCCTCCTATGAAAGGATGGCTGCTGTATCAACCTGGATCTGAACCTACAACCTCCAGGTCGACAGTCGCGCACCGGGTCAATGCGTCAATCATGAGCCCGATATGGGAATAACTTTGATGTGATCTGGGGTAGGTCTCCTTAATCTGAGAATGATGACACAGAAGGGGTGATTTGAAACCACAGCGTAAGGGTGAGATTGACTGACCCAAAGTGTTGGATCATCGCGCCAGTTGGTTCGAGACAGTTTTGAACCAAGATAAGTATTAGACTGTATAAGAAAGAAGTACAGGAGGTTGTAGATGTGACCCTGATTTAAACGGGTGGCGTCATGGTTGTTTGAAGAAAGTAGCCATAATAACATTAATGGTGGCCCAACAAGACTTCCAAAAGTCCACCGCTCTTTTGACAGGTGCATATATCAACTCAGTAAAAAGAAAGAACCTGCTCGGGACAGGAAGAGACTCATGGCTCCGGATCCGGACCCCGACTCCAGCACAGAGTCTCCCTCGTTCACGTCCATCATCATCAGCATGGCACTGGCGTCCTGCAGAAATAAGAGGGGGGGAATGATTCTGATAACGTTGTGTGAAAGTCCATAGAAAATCACAGGGTTAAATTTGAGGTTTAGTTCCAGTGGCCAGAAGGTTGTAAGTTCACATCTCATAGTGCTGAGCTGTGTACCCGAATATGAAGGAATCAATGCTTACTTTTGGATAAGCGATAGCTGGTCCTCTTTTCATAAAAAGTGTGAACTCTTCGAGACTCGGCCTGCGGATGAGCATAGGGATCCCCAGTTGGGTGCGTAAAACCGTCCCAGCATGGCAACCCTGGATGTCATCATGGGCTATAAAACCACAGTTGCTCCCCAGCTTAGATCCTTTCTCCAGCTGGAACATTTTCTGCAACTCCAGCCTTCGTTTGCGGCGGTACTCAGCGAGCAGGACTTCTCCAAAACACATCACACGCTCTCCAGGTAGGATGTGAGTGTGCATCATTTCTTCCTCGTGTTCCTTTACGACACTGCCAGCTTTCACGTCTCCGCGTTGTTCACAGACATCTGGATCTTCCAGAAGCTCCTCTGGAGTCTGTGAGCCCATATTTTCATTATCTTCTCTGGGTTTATTCCCTCTGAGCTCCCAGACCTCGTCACTTAATGATTCCTGGGGTAACATTTCACTCACCCTCTCTAAAGGTGACAAGGGTCGCCTCCCAAATCGAGAAGCTGCCCTTGAGAATAAAGGAAATTTTGAACCAGATGGCACCGGTGCTTCAGAACCACCATCATGTTCATCTGGACCTTTTTTCGGATCTGTCCCAAACCATTTTATCCCAGTGAATAAAGAGGGTCTGAGGTCACTCCGATTAACCGTAAGACCTAAACATCTGGCACACACTCTGGCCAGCCTTGGTGTCATCTTAACTGAGGAACCCAGATTGAAACACATCCCAAATCCAGACATGAGTTCACCTTCATGTGTCAAACCCCCCCCCCCCCCCCCAAATCAAACTACACGCACTTCACCACTTATAAAATAAACACATGAATTATTAAAGTAAACAAACTCCAGACCTGGAAAAAGAAATGAAATGTAATAATGTATTAAACCCCTGAGAAAGCGACAGTAAACAAATCTACAGCGTGACTCTCACAGGGCAGCGCCATTTTGGTTCGTGACGTCATCAACAAGAGACAAAACCGGTGCAATGCACACAGTGACCATAAAGTGTCGCCAAAAACACAACATGCCTTTTCTGTACTCCTTGTGTTTTTGTTTTTTCTCCTTTTTTTTTGGTTTTGTTTTAAAACCAAGAATTATAACTGTGTATTGTGTATAGTGTGTGAATGAATAAACAAATAAATAAATAAATAAATAAATAGATGTGTGTGTGTCTGCTGGTTCGGGAATTGAACCAATGACCTTTTGGTCCCAAAGCCGCTTCTCTAATTATTAGAGTTGTTATTGCCCCGCTGTCAAATCAAACTGCTGTCTTCATTATTAATCTTACCTTTATTATTTATAATAATATTAATAATAATAATACTTTGGGCAAAATAAGAAATTTTAGAGTTTGATCTTATTTTTTTAGCTTAATCTTCAGAAAAGTAGTTTAAGATTGAATATCTATTTAAAAAATGAGGTCATATTTCTTTAACAAAATGTTTTCTGAATGATGACATCAGTCACTTTAGCATCAAAAAGAGACCATCCTTTTACCAGAAGCTCGGCTGGGGGGGTGACATTACTTTGCAATAAAGCTTCGACTGAACCCCATCTTCTTCCGTATGCTTCTGATCATACAGGGAATATTTGGAGCTTAATGTTTCATATGGCAGCACGGTGGCGCAGTGGTTAGCACATGTGCTTCACAGCAAGAAGGTCCTGGGTTCAATTCCATGTTCTGCGCGTGCTTGCGTGGGTTTCCTCCCACAGTCTAAAAACATGCACAGCAGGCTGTTCGGCTGTTCCAAATCACCCCTGGGTGTGAGAGTGAGTGTGAGTGTGAATGGTTGTGTGTGTGTTGGCCCTGCAGTGGTCTGGCGAGATTTTCAAGGTGTACCCCACCTTCGCCCAGAATCGGCCGAGATGGGCGTCAGCCTGCCCGCAACCCTAATTAGGATTAAGTGGCTCAAAAAATCAACGAGTGATGAATGTTTCATAGGGTATGAGATTACTGTCACTATCTAACAGACTGTAGTACTGACCAGACTCCTTTCTCAAACCAAGTCTCAGAAACAAAGATTTCGATCTCAAGACTGCATGTCTGTGGTTCCACACTGGTGAGGACTAAAGTCATGCTAGTAGATTATTTTCCATTATTAATAATGAAATATGCTTTTATAAAAATCTGATCTGGAATTTAAAAAAAACACAGACAGGTCACATTTTCCAACATGGTCCCAGTTATGCAGTAAATATTGATCGCCTTTAACCCACCCTCTGTATGCTAGCCTAGCACCCAAACCCTGGTGCCGTGTGTCTTATCATCTCTCCGCACCGCTTCTCTTCCTTAGAGGGTGATCACACTAGAGGTGCGATAGAAAATAACGGCAATCTGAGGCTGTCGCTTTTCATTCTCAAATTTGTCGCACGACATTCATAGCATCGCATTTTGGTCGCCTGTTGCGTTAACTCGTCACAAAACACTGCAAACATGTTCGAAATTTCAGCGAATGTTGCAAAACGAGGCTGTGACACGGAATAGTCTCAAACTCTTCTTAAACAGTCCGCGCATGTCGCGGGAAGGTCGTCGTTTCGCTCGTAGGTTAGTCATCTTTCGTTCACAAGGATAAGCGACAAGTTGGAGACTTCCACATGGAAAGTTTGAGGTTGATTCTTGCTGGCATCCGCCATATTTCCTATACTTTGTTGTCGCTCGTATTTTATTTGCATTTTGTCCATGCTAATAACGAGTGAATAACAAGAGAGTGGTTTGAGAAGAGAAAGCGAACAAAACGCGACTGATTTACGCCAACACAACCTCGTGCTGGATCCAAGAAGCAGCCTCGCTAGCACTGTACACGGTGTAAAGCATGCAGGGGTGCCACACCTGCACCCGGAACTGCGGTCAACCGGCGATGACAATCGTCGGTTGACCGCAGCAAAAAAACGACAACAGCAAAAAAAAACGATTGACAGCAGGGCCGGCGAAGTTGTCGACATGGGTTTTTCGGCAGCGACAAGCGGCGGACTTTTTCATACGCTGCCAAAATCACATGCAGGCGGTGACGAGAAACTGAAGATCGATTTTCATCAGCATTATGAATGCAACTGCAAAAAATATGAATTATTATATAATATTCATATTTATTATTATATAAACATTTAAATTGAATCCAGATAGTTTGTGGGAAAAAAATAACAGTTTGTAAAGTGTTGGGATCTGACCACTGTTTTCATTAAAGTGTTTGTATCAACAGCTCTTTGACTGATAAAGTGATTAAGAACAGCAGACATTTCTGCAGCAAAAATGAAAAGCAGAGGAGGAAAATAGCTTGAACACGTGACTACGACTTCCTCGCTGGCTCCCTGCGCATGCGCGCTGCCACCCTCACTCGCCAGCACGTGCTACACTCCCCCTCGCCCCTCCCCCTGTGAGTCGTCGTCTTTCCTCTCTCCCCGCGTGCGCAGCAACGCAGAGGCACGCGAGCGCTCTGAGAATGGCGGCCGACGGAGGCTGTTCTCCTTCTTCAGCACCGACGCTGCCGTGCTCCTTCTCGCCGAAATCGCGGCACTACCTGGCCGTGTGCGCCCAGGACGGCCGCCTGCGAATCTGGGACGCCGACTCCCGCGCGCTTCACCGGGAATACGTGCCTTCCGCGCACCTCAGCGCCACTTGTACTTGCATCGCCTGGGGACCATGCCGAACGACCAAGGTACGCTGTCTTCGCGTCGTATCCTTAACCCCGCCTCGCTCCCTTCGCTCGCGCACTACGTTCGCCTTCACTCAGTGGCGGGCTCGTGCGCGCTGCCTAGTGTCCTAGCGCTGTATTTGAGACGCGGTGTGATTTTTTTTTCCCTCACAGCAAACCAGGCCTGCTACACACAGAATGCTAACCCTGCTAGCTCGGATTTGTGTCCTCGTACGCCATTTAAGACGGCGTTTAAACACTCAGACCCAGTCAGGACCTCTTTTAAAAACGAATTTAAGTTCACTTGAGACGGTATAAGTGTTGACGTTTCATGTCCAGGAATCATTTGTTAGCTTAGCATGTTAGCACCACGTCGTGAAGCGCACATGTGTCTCTGGCGCACATGTTCAGTTCTGAGAGGGCCTCCGGTCGCCTCTTTTTTTAATAATCACACTTTTATTTCTTTCTTTCGTTCTTTTCATCCCCGGGATCTGATTTCGGGTTCACTCCAGCAGCGTGTTGTTGACTGTAAACTTTTTTTTCGGGTCGGATTTGGTGCTGATCCAATCGGTACACATTCCACGACACTTTATTTCCCTTTTTATTCCTTTTTCTTTTAAACACATCTATGCTTTAATATTTTTATTTGTGTTTCATGTTAATCCGGAATCTTGTCTGATAGACTGATTTTCTTGTTTGTTTAAGTTCTGAACTCAGCAGGTGGTTTAAATCTTAAACTTTTTTTTTAAATTTTAAGCTGTGTTCAGAAAACAGACAAAATCTGAAGGGAATAAAAACAACTGACATTCAGTTAAAATTTGTTTTTATGAACATCTTGCACAGATTTGTGCTTTTATATGAAGTATTTCACCCTTTCAGTCCTTTTTACTTTTAAAATCTAAACACAAAGTCTATAAACTAAAGAACATTATTATTATTTAATTTATTTTATCCTTAAAATACATTTTAACTCCTGTGTTTAAAGTGGTCGGTTATATCTTGCATCAGTAAATAAAAACTTAAAAAAATGAAATACTCCATCGTTTCTCACAGCTCTCAAACCTGGTGTTTTTACTTTTTTTCCTCTCCAAAACTGTGGAGAGAGATTCAGTAGTACTGTATTTCACGCTGTAAACTTTGTTGTAGATTATTTTCTCGTCGGTACAAAAGCAGTAGAGCAGTTTCCTGCCGCTGGAAGGTGAAGTATAGAAAGCATCAAGTCGTGCACGGTAAACTTTTCAGGCAGGCTGTAATGAAATTGCTGCAAGAATAAGAAGAAAATACGGCAGTGAAAACATCCAGGAGAACCGTACGTGTGTCTGTAACACCTTTGAAAACTTTCAGCTTGTTTCTTTACAATATAAAACTGCACCCAGTACATCTCACCAAGACAAGAAGTCATCACACAAAATACTGACTTATTTATTACGCTTTACTGCTATGTAATCTTTTTTAAATCTCGACTCGGGATATTTATTTGAAGGTGTCTGTGCTCTAAAGCATTCCCCGTGTATTCTTTGGGGAAAACCGATGGGAAACAGTGGAAATGTATTAAAGGGGAATTAAACCCAGACTTGATAAAAGCTTGCATGCAGGGTCTGTCCGCACCCGTCAAAACGCACTATGCTTCATAAAATCTTTATGGAAAAAAGGACACTCGGCTTATCCTCACCCAGTGGGGCATCATGGTACGACGAAGAGCGGGACGTGGGAGACGTAGAAGAAGCAGTAAACGTGGCAGTGTTGTGCATTCAGTGCACTGAGGTTTATGCCATGCGTTCATGTAAACGAGCAGATGCCTGTGGATGTGTCTGATTTGTTAGTTTAATATCTGTGGGCTGGTGGTGTAGTGGTCAGGGTGCTGGGATCTTGATCGAGGGGTCACGGGTTCAAATCCTGGTACCCCCTTGGGCAAGGTCTCAACCTCAGGTATGCCTCTGTCCACTCAGCAGTGTAAATGGGTACCAGGTAAAAAACATAATAAATAACCTGCAACGGAGTAGCATTCTACCCAGGAGGATTTGAACTCCTAAGTCACTCCATGCTACAGAAACCGGGATAAGCTCCAGCTCAGGTGTAAATACCCCGGTTTCCTAGTTTAATATCTGGTTACTGTTATTATTGCCGCTGTTTTGCCGCCTTGGAACTGGCGTGTCCGCGTCCTGTTTTTGTGCACTCACTCACGAGCATGAAAGAACTACAACGAACTGCAACTTTCAAAATGTAAGTAAAAACCACCTGATAAAGAAAATCTGCTTAGTTTCAGTGTACCAGGAGAGTTTAGAAGGCTTTTCTTTCATTCTGCTTTAAGCAAAATCCCCAAAACTAAACCTTTCAATGATTGAGAAGACGGTGCACAGCTTAGCCCTGGACATGTCGAGTGGTTATTGTAAATTAACCCAAAACGAAGCTTACTCAGTTTTACCCTCGGTGGTTTGACATTTCGTACTCTGTGTTTTATAACTGATATCTGGGAGTCTCACTTTTTGTCCTGGTGGATTTTCCTGCTTTGTTTCCCTTTTTGTTCTGATGTTTAGTTCAGTTAAACGTAGTGAAGTTCTTTCTTGCGGTGTAAGATTTACAGTGTATGAACTGTCCACGTCACACACTGTCACATGATCAGTTTACTCTTTCACTAGGGTGCTCCATAAGTCCTAAAAAAAAGCTGTTTCCCTAATGGGCTGAAAAAAATAGGGTTGGTAGGTAAGGTTTATTTTTTTGTTTTGGTCTTTCCTCTCGTGAGTAAATAAATTAATTTGTCAGAACTCAAGTGTCCAAAAACATAATTATTCTTTATTTGTAACTGTAAACAATAAGTTTCTCTTAGTCAAACTCTCGAGTAAAGATTTATATACAAGGCAACATTACTTAACTTGAACACTCTAAAATAAGCACCCCATGCTACGAGCACAGTCATGTTCGTATCTTTTAGAATGATCCAAATCTTCAGACAACTTCTGCTCTGCTCGCTCCTGCAGAATCTTGCCAGGCTCGCTTCTCCGTACACTACGTGTTGTACAGATCAGTCTGTACTTCCTTAAGCCGGCTGTAGGTTATAGTATTTCATGCCTGTGCCTGGAAACCTAAGCTTTTAGCCATTAATATTAGCATGACTCCGGTTTTACAAAGAATAAAAAAAAATTTACAGGTGAAAAGAGATTTATTTGAGAACGTCTGCACGGTTTTCACAGACAACGGCGCAACAAGAACCAACCATTATAACACTTGAAATAACACGAATCCACAACACAAACCTGCCACCTCTGAGGTTGAAGCCAGTTCCCCGTGACAGAGGCGGCGGTGCACAGTCTAGATTATCCTCCACATTAGTGGCCCAAACCAAGTTAGCCAGTAGAATATAGTGTTGTAATGGACCACACACTAACACGCATTGCGTCATTGGCTGATTCCGCAAGTCACTAATGAATACGAAGTGCTCACGCTGACTCCGTAGATCAATGTCACGTAAACAAAATAACCAGCCTGCAGGCGCCTCAACGCATAAATTAATCAGAACGATCACAAAACTAAGAGATCAGTCAGTTTAGTTCAATTTGTTTTCCAGACTTTTTTGTGAAATTGTGCCGACTTTTAGGTCGACACAATTTTGCCCGGTCGGTCTATGTTTTATTTTTTGTTTTGTTATTTTTTTAAATAATTTATCTAAAGAAATTTTTTGTTACACCTAAGAAAATGGAGGCGGGATGGAAATGCAACATCTCCCAAATCTAGTCCATCAGTCATGATGTTATAAGTACAGAGGTGAAAGTGTAAATACTGTAGAAATCTTTTTAATAGAATAAGAGCGTGAGAGGGAGGTGTGGACTCACAGCAATGAAGCTGAATCAGTTACGTCTTTCCCTCGTTCATCTCCACGTGTTTCTAATACCTGTCACTGCTGTTCCGTTCTGAGACCCGGACATGAATAACTTCAACAAAGCTTTTAATAATAAATGGTCCCGGTGAATATAACGGGTAGATAGAGAGAGAAATGGAAAGAGGGGGCAAGAGTTTTTTTTAATTTTTTGGCATTTGGCAAATTTTTTTTTGTTTCTTTTATTTTACAGGTTTAATAAGAGGAGAAAAAAAAGGGAGATTTTTGTTGAGAGAGAAACGATTGTAACTGGCGGATGTTTTCGGAATTAGTGATAAGGTGACGTGTAGCACAAATCGGCCGCTTCCTTTCTACTCACGGCCACGTCACAGCAGATCACGCGTAAACCGGTGGAACGGAAATGAAGAGCCGGAGATTTAATAATGATGGTGTACGACATGGGGAAAGAATCGGTAACTTGTAGCTGAAGCTGGGCTGCGCCGGTGGTGATGGTGGTGCCGGTGATGGCGGTGGCTTTTGATGCGGCCGTTTTTTCTCCCGGGGTTGGGTTCCATACTCGTTTTGATTTCTTTAACCCTGTTGTTTAAAGTGTGTGTGTGTGTGTGTTTATAGGAGGGGCCTCAAAGGAAGAAGAGGAAGTCGGAGGCGGGGCCGACATCAGCTCAGCAGGTGGATCTGTTGGCTCTGGGTACGGCGGCGGGCACCGTCCTCATCTACAGCACGGTGAAGGGGGATCTCCACTGCACTCTGGTACGATTCAGACAGTGTTTCTCTTTCACGTCGCTCTCTGAAACCCCTCGTGATGAAGTGAATATTTCATATTTGCGTTCGCTGAAGTGTGTGTTCTTTATGTATATTTTGTGTGTGTGTGTGTGTGTGTGTTAGGATGGAGGGCACAGTGGAAGCGTGAACAGCGTCCAGTGGCACCCCGAAGAATCCGTTCTGTACAGCGCTTCAGACGACACGCACATCGCAGAGTGGGACCTGAAGACCGGCAAAACACGCTGGTGGGTGACGGGAGTGAGCCTTGGAGGGTTAGGGGCCTTACTCAAGGGCCCAACAGTGGCAGTTTGGTGGCACTGGGGCTTGAACCCACGACCTTCAGATAGATTCAGAGAATATAATTTTTTCCCGCGGATTTTTTTATTTTGTCCCTCCACTAATTTTAGTCGTATCCAATTCCCACCTGTCCAGCATTGCCTCCCTGTCACACACCATCACCCCCAACCAGGCCCACGCCCCCTCCACTGCTGCGCATGTGCTTTAGGAGGCGGACGACCACTCAGAGGGAAGGTGCTATCCGCCCCCTTTTGTACAAATCCGCTCACAGACATCCGTGGATCGGCAGGTGATCGCTGTGAGTAACAGTGGAGTGAGACTATGCCATCCATCCATCCCGTGAGAGCTCGGCCAATCAGCTCCCGTGGACTCCCTGTCAGTGATGGCTGCAGCATCAACCTGGATTTGATGTCTACCGGTTGATCGTCACCTTGTCGATTCGCCCCTCGGGAGCCCAACACCGCTGTATGTTACTAGGCAGGTGGAAATTTTAGGGGTCCACCGATACCCGGCGCTGATACCGATAACTGATATTCAGCGTGATATTGGTTTACTATAAATTGAGTGTAAATATCAAAGTTAAAATATCAGAATGCAGTTCTTGCTCAGGACCAGCGTTCAGTGCACGTGAACTTTATTTAAAACATTTGTCGAAACAATAAGAAGCTAAATAGAAAACGCTGGAGTTTCATCAGCCGCTGTGGTGTTTAACCTCAATATCTGAGGCACAGCTTTATTCTTGCTTTCTCACAAACACCCCCACAGGGCCGGGGAGTTGAAACCGAACGCAGGTCTACTCTGGTTTTTATTGTGTTTCAGAACCTTTTCATCTTTAATTTGTCCCCAGTTGGTTTATTAATTTTTTTTTCCCTGGAACAAAAAAAAAAATGAAACGATGTTTGTACCGAAGTCTACGCTCACCCTTCGTACGTCGTCGTTGCAGCGCTTTTTGCTTTCGTGACAGCTTTCTGTCTTTTAGGACCGGAGTCCATCGGCATGGTGCACCCTGACTTGGTGAACTTTTGCTCCCTCCTCCTTACTAAACTGCTCCAGATCTGTCAGATTGGGGGGGGGTCCTGTGCTTCGTCCTCCCGTAGGACACATCGCAGGTTTTTACTCTGATTCGTATCCGGACTCTGATTGGGCCATTCCAAAACTCTTCCTTTTTTGCGGAGGTCGTTCCTTTATCGATCCGCAGATGTGCTCTGGGCGGACGGATTTTTCACGGCCCGTGAAGTCCAGAATGGACCGGTGTTTGAACTTGTTCATAATTCCATCCACTTTCAATGACGCTCCAGCTGAAAAAAACGACCCCCATGTATGACGCTGCCGCCACCATTCTACACCGCGGGCGGGGCGTTTTTCTGACGATGCGCCTAACGCACCTTCTGGAGCTCCACCTGGGACTCTTCGGATTCTAACACTATGAATGTTCCTGCGTGTTCTTACGAACGTTAGCAGGGCTCGGGGTTTTTTATTCGGATGTCCTTTATAAGAATACACGGAAATTCTCTTATAGAACCCGACCTTTACGTGCTGGAAATTCTCGCAGCTCGTTTAGTGGTGCTGTCGGTCTCGTGGCAGCTGCCTGGACCGGGTCTCTTCCCGTCTTTTCATCGGTTTCGGAGGGACGTCCAGGTCTTTGTATGGTGCCGTATTTTCCGCGCTGATGATGACCGTCTGCATTGTGCTCTGTGGTGTATTTAATGCTCGAGAAATTCGTTTGTACTTTTTAAATGCATCCCTTTGATGTCTCGTAAGCACTTTGTGGCTTTTTGCTGTAAGATGCGACTAACGTGATGTCAGGAAAATCCTTCTACAGCGGAACAGCTGGACTTTATTTGAGGTTATCAGAGATGCTTCAATGGATCGGAGGCGTTTACTGACTTAACGAGTTTGAATCTGATTGGTTAATACTGAGCCCAGCCACACTCCCAATTATAAGTGGGTGCAAAACTTATGGAACGGCATTGTTTTAGTCTTTGTTTTCGGTTGGACTGTAGGGGTTATAGGTCACTCCAACGTTCTGAAATTATTTATCTCGTGATTTTTTTACATCCCAAACAGCCTTTTGGGCTTCAGGGGCGTGTCTTTCTCTGTCTCTTTCTTTTTGTTTGTGTCTCTTTCTGTCTTTCTTTCTCTGTTTTCTTTGTGTTTTTGTTTGTCTCTCTTTCTGTGTTTGTCTTTCTCTGTTTCTTTCTATCTGTGTTTTATGCAGTAGAGTAAAATAAACTCTTGTGTTCCTGTTCAGTAAATGGAAAGCAGACAGAGCAGCAGTGACGAGTCTGTGTGTGAGTCCTGATGGGAAACTCCTGCTGTCTGCTGGAATGACCATTAAAATGTGGGACCTGGAGACCAAGGAGGTGTACAGGGTGAGTCTCTCTCTCTCTCTCTCTCTCTCTCTCTCTCTCTCTCTCTCTCTCTCTCTCTCTCTTTCTCTCTCTCTCTCTCTCT
>JAOUQZ010000002.1:24602454-24619264 GCA_028564935.1 Neosilurus hyrtlii
CCCGCTGATAGTGGGGCTTGAACCCCCGACCTTGGGATCAGTAATCCAGCACCTTACCACCAGGCCACCACTGCCCCTATGAACAATTTTATTTTTTGAAATCTTAGTTATGGTTGGTGTAGCGGCTAGCACGTCCGTCTGACAACCAGAAGGTCCTGGGTTCATTGGCAAGGGTGCTTCTGTATGGGGTTTGCATGTTCTCCCCGTGTTTGCTTGGCTTTTCTCCAGGAACTCCGTTTTCCTCCCAACAGTCCAAGGACGTGCACATTAGGTTATTTAGCTATTCAAAATTGTCCCTAGGTGTGGACCAGAGTGTTAAAGGTTCTGTGGAATGTTCAGGGTGTCCCCGGCCTTCACCCAGAGTCAGCTGAGAGTCGGCACAGCCTGGTACTAGGACCGGATTGCGTGGTTCAGAGAATGATTCCGTACTTTATTTATGACAGTCACACCGTAGGACCGTTTGCACGTTCGCTGCAGAGTAGAACCCGCCTTTAATCAGAAAGTAATGCGCTCATGTAAAACATTGTGTTGCCTGACTGATCCACGTTATGAGGAGGAAGAAACGGTATTACTTGGTCACGGTATAATCGTGTGTCAGTTTGTAGTTCGGTATAATGTCGTAGAAAAACACTCCGTGATGTCACTCCTGTTCCCTCGTGATCATCTTTAATACCTGGGAAAGGAAGTAAAGAGCCCTGGATTGATGTGTGATTTATTTCACAGGGCGATTCTTATTGTACAGTGGCTGAAGGCCGTGCTGACGCAGCACACGTCGTACTTGTCATCGGTGAGTGTGTGTGTGTGTGTGTGAGTGTGTGTGTGTGTGTGCATGCACATCTTGTCTGTGTACATTCACACATTTCACTAAAAGAATGAATTATTTTGTCTCTGATTCAGCTCCCAGACTTGGTGTCCCAGTTGGGGGCGCTGTACCACATGATCGAGAGCCGGGTGAAGCTGTACCAGCAGCTGACGAGACTCCATGGCAAACTCTACCTGCTGATGACGCAGGTATGTTTCCCCGGTTTCGTCCGTATGTCATGTCTGGTGTAGTCGGATTTTGGGACGGACGGAGACGGGGAGGGACGGACGGAGATGGGGGGGACATACTCAGTGGGGGAGAGAGGCAGTGAGACCGAAGGAAGGGTGTGAGATAGAAAAAATGGAGAGGGAGGGAGAGGGAGAGACAGACAAAGGGAGAGTGGGAGGGAGAGAGAGAGGGAATATGCCAGATATTTTGACAGTCCCTGTCTGATCACAGACTGAACAGATTAATGTGGTTCATTCATGTTTTGAAGTCTTTTCCTTACACACTTCTTCCACCAGGTGGCGACAAACACCTCCCAAAAAGTAACCGACCTGAACCGGGAAGCCAAGCTGGTGTATGAGGAAGGTGAGTCCTGGGTGCCTCGCTTCTGTTTTTGTTTACTTTTTAATCCTTTTGTGTATTTATGGAGTGGACCTCACTGTGACCGGCGCCGATTCGGGACGCAGCCCGTCTGATTAGTTTCTAAATTATGAACGTGGATTAATCCTGAGGTTCTCATCAGTGGAATCCCTCACTGTTAAAGAATGAAGAATACAGAGCGCTTTATTTAAAGCGTGTCATCTGGGCACCGCCTCTAATATTTTACGTGCATGGCCGTGTTTTCACAGAGTCCTCAGACGACGAAGACTCCGGAGATGAAGGGCGGCCGGACGGCGACTCTGATGTAAGTGCTCGAAGATTCCGTTGTATTTTATGGGCTTTAATACAAAGACCTTCGTGCATATGGGGTCCCCTTTTGTAAATATTGACACCCTGCATCAAAACCGAGACGGGTCATGTCGCCTGTTTTCTTTGCATTACTGCGTGTGTTTTATGGGGTGGTGTTAATAATTTTGGTGGTGGGTGGGGCTAAGCGATTTTCAATTCTGAACGACTTCAATTACTTTACACCACTACATATTTCTACACTACATCTGAATGTTGTTTATATTTATTTATTCATTTAAATACATTCAAACAGAAGTTTACAGTTAAACACAGAAATGTGTGGTTACTTCATTTAAAAGCTTTTTTTTTTTTTTTCATTATAATTATTTGATGTTAAATATTATTAGTTATAAATTCATTTAATGCTGAAAAGCCCGTCACAGAAAGTGTTTTTTATTTTGTCGAACATGAACCCGCTGACGCAGTGTTTAGCACATTCCCCTCACAGCAAGAAGGTCCTGGGTTCGATTCCCGGGCTTGGCGTTGCTGTGTGGAGTTTGCATGTTCTCCCAGTGCCTGCGTGGGTTTCCTCCGGGTTTCCTGGTTTCCTCCCACAGTCCAAAAACATACACAGTAGGCTGATTGGCTGTTCCAAATCGGCGCTTGGTGTGAGTGTGAATGGTTGTGTGTGTGTTGGTCCTGCGATGATCTGGCGAGCTGTTCAGGGTGTCCCCCGCCCTCTCCCAGCCTCCCCGTGACCCTAATTAGGAATAAGCGGCTTAAAAAAATGAAAGAGGAAATCATACGTGGAGCGCCTGTTGGGCATGATGCAGCGAGAGTGAGTGGAATAACTTTTTTTTTTTTTTAGATCAGTCTGTGTTTATTATTTTATTATTTAAATCTTTAATTATAGAAGACATTTCCTGCTTTGTACACACCTCACCCGTTAAACAAACAGGAAGTGGCAGGATTTTGTTTTCCTGTTCTCGTGGTACATGGGCTGATATCCTAGCAGCAGAGAAGCCAATTAGAGCACACTAAAAACGAAAACCTCTATCATGATGATTTAAACAGAACGGCACGGCTATCAGGGGAAAAAGGCTTCTCAGAGATTTATGGCGTGATGTAATAATGTGGTGGGCGGAGCTTGTAGCTTGAAACTGTCTTTTATAAGATGCTTTCACACAGGCACTTGCGACATGTAGGAGGGGTTTATTCATGCGCAGTAGTGTCCAGTAGGGTTGTTGGGTGGTTTGGTGGCTGATGGGGTTCTTTTCTAGTGGTTTCCTTCCTGCTTGCCACCGATTTGAGAGCGACTGTCAGCACACAGAACGGTGGAGGCAGCGTGCTCCAGGGGCGTGTAGTTCCGGGGTCAGTCTGTTCACTTCAGCTCACGCAGTGGTGAGGAGTGGATGGGCGAACAGGGAAATAAACCCTCGTCTGTTGTGATGTTTTTATCGCTGCGTTCCGGACGTGTTTACAGATGCAGTTTATTCATAAATCTAAAGCTCTGATTTGTGAATTTCTTGTTACTCTGGATGAACTCACTCACTCAGGCGAAACAGGATTGGTTGTTTATAAACATCATAAACATCTGCTCGTGTCTCCCCTGTAACACATCTGTGTGTTTCCTGTAACAGAGCTGGGAAGAGGATGAGGACAAGGAGGAAGGGATGGACGTGACAGAGGACAGAGAAAACCATGAGAAGCAGGAGGAGGAGGAGGAGGACAGGAACGACGAATCCAAAGCAAACGGCGATTCGGACTTAGACCCTGAGAGCGAAGAGGAATAAAACAGACGAGGAAAAAATTAGCTTGGAAAATTTATATATTATACATTTGTTTTATTTTTTCCTGTTTTCATTTTATTGTATAAAAAAATTTTCAAAAAGCCTGTTTTATAAAGTTCCTACGTGTCACAGACTGTGATGGTCGAGTCCCTGGATGGCCACCAGGGCGGCGGCGTTCACACGCAAGTTAGTGAGCACAACAGGAACGTTAGTTTTCAGCGCCGCCTTATTCAGTCGTCCTTTTGACCTTTGACCCCCAGACTGGCTCCTGTATTTGTCCTTTAGTTTTTTGTTTGTTTTGGGTTTTTTTTTTTTTTGTTTTTTTTTTTTGTTCCTGTTTTGTGACGTGGTCACCGGGTACCATGCCTTGAGGATTTATGGTCCAGGATTTTCCGGTGTATTGCTTCTCTATATATACACCATTTATATAAAATCTCAGAGTTTTAAGGTCACAGATTAAAAACTAAACCCGTGATCAGGAATTTAGTTTCCCCAATTTTCTTCCATGTTTGCTACCGAACGGATATCAGAATTCCCGGTATGTTTATACCGTGCTGAAATCCTCGTGATGACTTTCTGTGGAGTTCTCAAGAAAAACAATCATGACGTGATCGAGTCACATGTTTCACGTTTACACCAAAAAAAAAAAAAGAAATTGAATCGAATCCGTTATCACGCTGACCGTCAGTCTGTATCATACAGTGAGTTTTATTTTTTTATTTTTATTTTTTTTTTCCTTTTCTTTAGGGGAGGCTCTGGTGTTATTTCTGTATCCGTAAATCAAGATTCATCAAAAACGAGACAAAGCGGGATGTTAGAATCTGAGCAAGCAAATCTGCAGATAAAATGGGTTTCATTGTAAACTTTCAACCTAGAAATGTTGTTCGGGGTGACCTCCGGTCCCTCGCTGTGTTTTTAATATGTAACCTCACAGCAAGACCAGCGACTGACTCCAATTTCCAGATTTTACGCCTTCTGTCCATAAATGTGCCCTTTAATACCCCGAACCACTCCTCGTTTCTTTATTTTAATCTTTTGTGTCCCTCTCACCTCGTCTCACCTCGTCTGCCCAGCGGTGTTGTTTAATCGTGCCCGATTCCTCTAATGACGGTTGGAGAGTGGACGAACAATGCGAAGGTTGCGCGAGTGGGTGAATCTTATAAAAGACTCGCGTGCAGAAAAGTTGATTGCTTTGAAAGGGGATGAAAAAAATTTGTGAGCCGTAACATTTTTCAATGCGAGCAGTATATATCGCCGACTGTTGTACAGTTGAAATGAAATAAATTCATTTTTGTTCTCAGAACTTTTTGTTTGTGGGTTTATTTGAATTGTTTCAGGCTACCAGTTCAAGCCTTAACAAACGAGGCTCGGCCTTTTACCGCTCATTTATTCTTTTAAGCCGCTTAATCCTAATTGGGATCGCAGGGAGGCTGGAGGCCACCTCAGCCAACCCTGGGCGAGGGTTCATCCATCAAGGGGCCAACACACAACCATTCACACACGATTTGGAACAGCCAGTTAGCCTAATGTGCATGTCTTTGGACTGTAGGAGGAAACCAGAGTACCCGGAGAGAACATCAGGACCCGAACCTGCACAGCGAGACCTTTTCGCTGTGGGTGGACGTGCTTCTATGTGCTAGCATGCTGTGCATGTTTTTGGACTGTGGGAGGAAACTGAAAGCCCATACAAGCACCGAGAGAACATTCAGACCGCACAGAGACGCCCGGAATCTAACCCAGGACCTTGCTGTGAGGCGAACGTGCTAACCACTGTGCCACCGTGCTGCCATTGTTTTACCAGCGATTTATGTATAAATTGAAGTTATGTCTGATTGGATAAATATCTAAATGTGGTAATACATACTTGAATATACAATGCACGGGGTCAAATACGTTTAAAATACACGTCATGACATTAGGAAAGTTATTTATTCGCTGAGCTCACTGAAAGAATGAGTGGTAATGCATCAACCTGAATTTTTCTGACTCTTGTGGTGATGTATCCTTGAACCACCACTGCACTGCTCTTGTGCACCGGGTCTGTGTGTTTCTCAAGAGCCGAAAACCAAAAAAAAAATGCTTTGGGAAGATTAAAAATATTCCAGATGTGAACTCTGGCTTCATGACTGTAGGTTTCTAAGTCATTTAATGAACAGACATAGACGTAGACAGTGCTTCAAAATGATCTGTGTGACCTGTGTTTTCTGTTAAAATTGAATTGTGGAATGTTAAAACATATTCTATGGAGAAATCGCTAGAAGCAAAGGAGTTGTTGTTTAACAGTGACTGGGATACTCCATTTGTGTCCGGACCCAAGTAAAGTACATGTGAATTTGTTTTTCAATGTGAACTCAATCACAAAAATTTCTAATGCTGCTTTTGTATAAAAAGAAATAAATAAATTCAAATTTGCTAAGACTTACCCTGAGCTTTTAAACGTCCTGTCCATGAATTCATCTAATATAATTATAGAAAGAAATATGGGGAGCTCAGCGTGTTAAGGCAGGGTCTAAATTTGGTTTAATGGGATTCACAGTACTGTGACTGACCTGGATTGTTAACCGCGATCAGTTGCTCTGTTTTTAATTTTATCTACAATAAAGTAAGTGTGTACTGTTGGTTCTGCAGTACATCAGGAATTAATGAATGTTTATATGATATTTTAGTGTAGGCCAGTGGTGGCTTAGTGGTTAAACTATACTTTCAGGGATCATTTCTGTAGTAACTCACTAGGAAATGAGGTGATGGGTTACTGATCCGAAGGTCAGCGGTTCAATCGCCACCATCACCACTGTTGTGCCCTTGAGCGAGGCTCTCAACCCTCAAATGCTCTATTGTATAAAAATGATAATTGTAAGTCGCTCTGTATAAGAACATCTGCCAAATAATGTAAATGTTAATATTTTTTAGGTTTAGGAAGAAATTACATTTGAAGGTCCTGGGTTTAACGCCCGACCTCGGCGAGGGCGTTTACGTGCTTGTGTGGGCTTCCAGGTACTCCAGTTTCCTCCCGCAGTCCAAAGACATGCACTTTAGGTGTGAGTGGTTGTGAGGGTGTTGGCCCTGTGACAGTCTGGAGAGCTGTTCAGGGTGTACCCTGCCTTCTTCGCGACCCTATTAGGATTAAGCGGTTTGGCAAATGAATGGAAAGATTAAAGTTGAAGGAGTTCCAAGAAGCATGTGTATGAATGTGAAACAACACATGGGAAATCACAGACATAAACACGAGACCGGACAGGACCTTCACATGACGTGCCTTTGGTGGCCGCCATATTCCCAAGGACTAAAATCCTCTATTCCGATAAGACGGGTGTTGAATGTTGTCTCAACTTGTTCCAAGTGAAACTGTGTCTCTAAAGGAAAAACATTTTACTTGTAAGTATCATAATATTTGTTTAATTTTCTTGTATCGTGGAATAAGCACGTAAAGCACAAAACGAGTCAAGTGTATCCAGTCTCTAGTAAGATGGCGGCAACTTTGGGACGTTCCAAATACACACGATATACCGAGTAGCGCCGGGCGTGGGGAAAATGTATTTATATATTCTTTAGATTCCCATAATGAAATAAAAACAATACACTAAGTGACTGTCTGTCTCTCTGTTATTTACTTTTATGAAACAAGGAAGTAGCAAAGTTATGTAATTATTTTTTATTCTTGCATAATTCTGCTTAGCTAAATATTCCAGCGCCCTATTTTACTTTATTGTGCATATTTGTCGGCGTCCGTGTTGTATGTGTGTGTTGTTTAAAACAGAAATAGTAACAATCCTTTGTAAAAGCCATAAAAATCTCAGAACGTTTCTGTCTGACTGAAAGAAAACAACGTCGCCATCTTGAATGACGCGCCAGATCTCGCGAGTGCTCTTCCGGGATTGGTCAGCGCGACTCTCGCGAGAACACGGCCGAGATTTCGTGCCAACTGATCTCAGATCAGAACTACACTTCCGCGTGTCAGGTACAACGAACTGTAGAGTCGACTCCGATTCAGATTCCAAATTCTGACACAATTAAGTAAATATCACAGGCTCTGCTGTCCTAAACTGAACATTGTTGATCTTTAATAGACTTTGGCTGCAGGTTCGGAAAAGCAGCGGTGTTTACTTATTGTTGTTTATGTGTAAATATCTGAGTGCTGAAGTTTTTGCTGTGCGGAGTCGACTCCGTGAGTCAGAGAGTCGGCTCTTTGGGGGTTTGCTCTCAGGGTTTGAGCGACTCTGTGAGTTAGAAATGAGCTGCTGGTGAAGTCAGACTGAGGTCGGAGCTGTTGCTGCCCCTGTTTCCTTCTTCTGCTTTGGTTTGTAAGTGTTTTCTGTTTCTCAGCACTTTTTTATAAACACTGAAAGAATAAACAGGATGAAGGATATCATTTAACTTTTATTCTGGGAACTAATTAGGAGCAGGATGTTTTTTAATGCAGTGTTTATTATTTATTCTGATTGTGGGTTTAAAATGTCCTGCTGAAGAAAACAAGCTTCTTAAATTTCTCTAATTCCTTTACAATAAACCATTTACAAATGATCACCAACTCGTTAATATACATCAGATCTGATATGTACAACTGTGTACATCATGTTTAATTCTGTATTACAACCATATTTATTTATTTATTTA
Organism: Neosilurus hyrtlii; assembly: GCA_028564935.1. Lineage (NCBI taxonomy): Eukaryota > Metazoa > Chordata > Actinopteri > Siluriformes > Plotosidae > Neosilurus > Neosilurus hyrtlii. The sequence goes on from JAOUQZ010000002.1 coordinate 24,610,555, forward strand.
CTTGCCTATCTATTTATTTATTTATGTATCTATTTATTTGTTTATGTGTTTAATTATTTATCTATTTATTTATCTATTCGTCCGTTTATTTATTTATCTATCTATCTATTTATTTATTTATTTGTCTCTTTATCTTTCTATCTATCTATTTCTCTATTCATCTATCTATTTATTTATTTATTTATCCATTTACTTATCTACCTTTTTATTTCTCTCTTTCTCTATTTATTTATTTATCTGTCTATTTATTTGTCTGTTTATTTATTTATCTGTTTATCTTTTTTTTATTTATTTATCTATTTATCTTTTTTATTTATTTATATATTTATCTATGTGGACACGTGTGGCCTTTTTAACAGGTTTGGAGATTATTCCTGTTTATGCTGCTTCCTCCGTCTCTCTTCTTTATTTCAGCAGCTCATTTTCATATATTTAAACATGTCCAGCGCGTCCTTGGACTTGCTCGTTCTCTTAAAGCAACCGATGACCATTTATCCTATAGAGTCATTTGCTGAATACATTTATTTCCATTCTGTTGTTCCTCATATCCCTCTATCTTTCCCTGCTTTCTTCTGGATGCGTGCACTTTAAGTCTTAATGAGCGTAAATTCCTTCACAGAGTGTATATGTTTTCTATGTGTATCTCTGTACATGGTTATATATGTCCATGTACGTGTTCGTATAACTAACATGGCGCTGGTGGTTTCATAGAACCAGAAAAACTCGCCATCATAGTAATACACAGGTGTTTCTCAAGGCACGTCAGTGACCTGGATCATGGCGATAAATCATTGATTATTTGCTTTATATAAATTATTATATTATTCTAAGCGCTGTATTTGTAGCATTAGTATTGGCGTCAGTGTAGTTGAGGGTTGTTGCAGCTTGTAGAGTTGTTTCCGTTGTTTCTTCTTCCGTTCTTGATTTATTTTTCTCTCTGATCTTCTTCTCGTTTTAATCGGTGTCATAAAGATTATTTAAGCTGCTCGATTACAGATCTTGGAAGATAACACGACAGCTGTAGACTGTTTGATGTTAATTTTTTATTTATGATTTGTGTACATGTAAGATAAAATTCATTTTATTTTTGTGGAGCTTTGAAAAAAATCTAGGTTTCTGCGAGGTTTTTTTTTTTCTTTTTTTCTTTCTTTCTTCCTTTTGAAAAAGTTCTCCTGGAATCTTGGAGGCTTCACCGATATCCACAGTGAAGTCAAAAGTGTGTTTGTGAGATTTGTATTTTGGGTTAAAATCTGAAAACTGTAAACTGAAAATTTTGGAAAATATACAAGGTGAAAGTCAAGTCAAACAATGAAAAAAACCCCAGGTGCACTCATCGAGTATGTAAAGTTTTCCCCTTCACGCTGCATGGATAGTGTAGTAAATAGGCCCTATAGGGGGTCCTAGGTTTAATTACCCACATACGTGTCTTACGATATGCTCTGATGTACGTGGACGTTACCGAATTCGTTTGAAGGTTTTACACTATGGCTGAGGTTTGACCTTTGAAGGTCAAAGGCGATTGTCTCGTTTTAAAGTCCATATTAAGTTTTTTTATTAGTAGTGTTCAATACCAACGACACGCCCAGCGGCACTCATATCTTCAGACGTTTGTGACCCTCACCTTTGACTTTGATATTCCAAAATCAAATCATTTCTGGGACTCAGGTAGCGCAGTGTCCCCACCAAGTTTGGTGAAAATCTGTGCACAGGTGTGGTCAGGATTCTGTTCACAGACAATCTGTGTGTTCATTTATTAATTATACCAGAGAGCCATAAATGTATTTAATTGGATATGTATACAATTAAAAAGCTTTTCAGTTATATTGAGATGTAACGCCTTCCCATGGTTCATGGTTTCAATACCATTTCATTAGCCTTGGAAACGACGTCGAGCAGATTGAGAACCTGTTCCAGAACCTGCGCCTGTGCTTGATTGGTGGAGAAGTGCTGCCTGTCTTCTGTACTATGACCTTCTATGAAATGTTCATCATTTATCCCTGTGGTTTCCTTTGCAGGTTCTTGATAACCTTCTGTGTTTCCTGGAGATCTACGCTTTCACTCAACGTTCCCTCTCAGCGTCTTCGCGGACTACTCTGCACCATGAACTGGGCATTCCTCCAGGGTCTCCTTAGTGGTGTTAACAAATATTCGACAGCGTTTGGGCGCGTATGGCTGTCCGTGGTCTTTCTCTTCCGCGTCATGGTGTTCGTGGTGGCTGCGGAGAAGGTGTGGGGCGACGACCAGAAGGATTTCAAGTGTAACACGGAGCAGCCGGGTTGCCACAACGTCTGCTACGACCACTTCTTTCCCATCTCACACATCCGCCTGTGGGCCCTGCAGCTGATCTTCGTGACGTGTCCGTCACTGCTGGTCGTGCTGCACGTGGCATACCGTGAGGAACGTGAGCGCAAACACCGTGCCAAGTATGGCGATACCTGTAGCCGCCTTTACCAGAATACGGGCAAGAAGCGTGGTGGACTCTGGTGGACCTACGTGCTTTCACTGGTCTTCAAGATGGGTGTAGATGGTTGCTTCGTCTACCTGCTGTACTTCCTGTATGAGGGCTATGACTTCCCGTCACTGATAAAGTGTTCGGAGACGCCGTGCCCCAATGTGGTAGACTGCTTTATCTCAAGGCCCACCGAGAAGAGGATCTTCACAATCTTCATGGTGGTCACCAGTCTGGTGTGTATCTTGCTCTCGCTCTGCGAGATCTTCTACCTAGTCGGAAAGCGGTGCTTCGAGGGCATCCGGAAGTTGAAGGGTTCCAGACAGGCAGCTCATGCTACATCCATCCACAGCATCAAGAACCCAAATTCAGTGAGTAACAATCACCTGCCGGGAAAAGTGCCGTCATACGCAGCCGCGATATTGCAACGTGGAAACTGATGGAGAGGAACTGGAAAGGAACCTGGAACAAGCTCGACACAAAGTTCCCGATGATCAGCGATGGCGTTACCAAGTGGGTTTCGTAATCCGCGGGAGAGACTGAGAATGAGAACAGGTTTTAAATAAAGAGCTTTATCTCAGTGAGAGAGAGAGATGAACAGGAACTTGCAGCATACGGAGATTTTGCTTCAGCTTTATTTGAAGGCCGTTTGGTTTTGGATGTTTGTTGCTTTTTGGGGTTTTTTCCCCCCCTTTTACGACTCAGTTACTGAACACTTCCAGGCTGAGGACCTGGGAATGGGGTGCAGCTCTGCTATAAACATTTCTGACATGCGTCCACAAGTTCCATCAACAAAACATTGCTTGAAGCGGTTTGGGCCCCGACTCAGCTTCAACCAAAACGAAAAGCAGACAAGGCCCTTTTGTTCAAGCCCAGTGCCACCAGGTGTTTTATTCTTGGTTCAGAAAATAAAAATGTGTAAATAGTGAAAGATGATCATCCCACACCCTAAAGCAGCAAGGAGCAGGCCGTAGCACCGTAGGGATCACGCCTGTCTGGATCGCTTTCCATCGCTTTACTGTGTGTGTATATATATATATATTTTTTTATTTTTTTATTTGTATTTTTTTTCGTGCAGCACCAATGGTTTTGAAGCTGCTCAATCATTACTCACGAACAAAAAAACCTAAAAAGAAAGAGAAGCAAAAACTACGTTAAATGTAAATGTTAAACAAGGCTGTAAATAAAAGAATGTATTTTTATAGCGGTACTGAATGCTAGCTCTGATTTCTGTTATAAAATGAGGCCAAAGGGCGACACGGCGGCGTATCGTTAGCGCGTCCACCTCAGGTCTTGGGTTCGAGTCCCGATGTTCTCTCCTCGTGACTCTGCATCTGGTCGGTCGATGAAACCTCTCACCCACAGAGTTCCATGCTAGCTGCTAAGCCTGTATGGGGCTCTTTTGTGCAAAAACGTGTGCAGCAGCATTCCTCTAAAAACAAACCCATCTCCACACCTGCTTGTGAAATATCCACGTTAATTTTTATTAATATTGTGTTATTATTATGTTATTACTATCATTGTGCTACATTATCATGGACCGTTTACACAGCAGGGCAACATAAAAGATGTAAATAAATATATTGAAACTGCCAAGTCTTTTTTTGCACAAGTGATTAAACTACAGGATTATGTTTTTTGTTTGTTTGTCTGTTTTTGTCACATGAAATTGTTTATTAGTTGAAAATGCAGAATTGGAGTATATTCTATATTCCGGCGCTCCTCATGGTTCTCAGGGAGTTATGTGCCTTCTGGGTAGTTATTAAAATGCTGTGTGTGTGTGTGTTTAGTTAAAAATAATGATAAAATGGGACACAGATCAACACACCGATTGCTAAAGCTTTCTGTACATGAACTGAAATGTATCAAAACCTCATCACGCCGATCCTCCAGATGTTTAATGAGGAATGAATTTGGACTGTTGGGTTTTTTTTTTCTCCTCTAAATGTAAACTAACCCCAGGGTGGATTTCCTCTGTTTGGTATTCACCTCCTGAACATTCCTCTTTGGGGTTTTTCTTTTTCTTTCTTCTTACTGTTTGCAGCCTGAAATGTTGACATTTCTTAATTAAAGTCACTTTTGTACTTTATGAATCATGTGTGTTGTGTGTAGAATCATGCTGTTTACTTATATACACAAACATATACGGGATAATCTACAGCAAGGCTTCACTATTGGGAAATAAACCCTGACAGAGTGATCAGGACTCTGTGTGCTGTGATTGACCAATCAGAATCAAGTATTCGAAGGAGTAAAGGGAAAGGATTATAATACGGTAGATGAGGTTAGCTCTGCTGTACGGTTTGGCGACTGTAGCGCTGACTTAAAGACAGGAGGCGGAGCTTGAAGTTCCAGAGATGAAGATGCTGCGATTTTCTCTTGGAGGGACAAGAATGGACAGAATTAGATACGAACATGGTAAAGGTACAGCACTGGTAGAAGTGTTTAGGGATAAAGCCGGAGAGGCCAGACCGAGATGGTTTGGACTTGTGCAGAGGAGGGATGAAGGGTATATTGGTAGGAGAATGTTGAGGATGGAACGGCCTGGTAGGAGGAGAAGAGGATAAAGAGAAGATTATGTGGTGAGGAAGGACATGCAGGTGATGGCGTGGCGGAGAGGGACGCAGCGGACCGGGTGAGATGGAGAAGGATGATCCGCTGTGGTGTCCCCTACTAAAAGTAGTGTGTCAAGCTCTGCGAGTGGGATGTCCCAAGCTGGTAGCACCCCTCGTCGAGGCATCACCAAAGTGTGTAGGTCAGTCATAGAGAGGGCGGGTCAATCAACAGGTGATGATGTCACAGAGAGGCGTGCTACCACCCTGGGACATCCCACCCACAGAACAGTCACAGTGTGTTGGTCATGTGAGTCACAAACGCCTTAGATCACGTGACAGAGAAGCAGGGACACGGATCCTGGCCCACAGTAGAGCAATGCTAATTGGTCCATCCCATTACCTGGCATAAGACATTTCGAAGATCTGCTTCACAGGTCCAAGCTTTGGTTGATGCACGCAGCCCACCGCCACCAGAAGCACATGAGAGCTAATTGGCCGAGTTCTCTGGAAGGAAGGAATGGCATCCGGATCGCTTCCTTGTCACTCACATGCCACACCTGCCAATCAGAGGCATCTGTGAGTTCAAACCTACAAGAGGGCGAATCTGATACGAATCTGAGTGAGTGTGTTACACTGCAATTAGTGAATAGAATATAGAACGCATAGAAATGATGAAAGTGAGACATTTTACGATTTCACTAAAAAAAATTTATTTCATGCTAGCATCAAGTCTCAGAAAAGGTAAGACAGGAACGACAAAAGGCTGGAGAAGTAAGTGGTACTGAAAAGAAACAGCTGGAGGAATATTTTGCAATTAATTTGGTGCCCAGATGTTCTTTTTATACTTTATAAAAAAAAAATTCTGCTACACACTGCGTCCACAAGATTTCAGAATAATGTTCCTCAAGACTGAATACCTCAGCATCTACAGTACAGAACATCGTATCATCAAAAGACTCGGAGAACCTGGAGAAGGGACGTTTGTGGAAGGGACAGAAATCAATATCGGATACACCGGGTCTAAAAACCGGCGTGATTCTATCATGGAAATCACTGCATGGGCTCAGGAACATTTACGGCACACTTATCCAGAGGGACTTGCTTTTTTTTCTTCTCATTTTCTCCCATAATTTTAGTTGTATTCAATTCCCACTGTCAAGTGTTGCCTTCCCTATCACACAACCACCACCGACCAGGGAGGGGCGTAAGCATGCACACGCCCCCTCTGCGCCATGCAATGCTGCCACCCGTCTCTTTACGAACTGCTGCGCATGTGTATCTGGGGGCGGTCTAATACACTCAGAGGAAGAGTGCTATCTGCCCCCTCATACGAATGAGCCATGATTGGCTGGTGATCGCTGTGAGTGACAGAAAAGTGATCGTATGCCGGCCCTCCCCCCCGTGAGAGGTCAGCCAATTAGCTCCCATGGATTCACAGTCGCGGATGGTTGTGGCATCAATGTGATTATCAATGACAGTCGCTGGGATGTACTTTTTTTATCTCATTATTACAACTGATCCAAAAATGGTAGATTGGTGGAACCGAGCCCCGACCTTCTGATCAGTCACGTAGATCCTTACCTCCCTGAGCCACCACTGCCAAGGACCACGTCCAGAAATCAGTGTTGGTGAGTTGCACCAGCCAAGGCCCGAACCTGCAAACTCTCAGTTATTTACTTTACTCATTTGAATACTTGATTCTGATTGGTCAGTCAGGGAATTCAGCGATCTGTTATTAGAGAGGTAGTGCTTGCATGGTGTGGTGCAGCTTCCTCACTATTGATCCAGCAACGTATACCAGGGTGTCCTGATCTTATCTCTAACCTCCTCACATTGAATCTCAGACTTTATATTCACTCCTATCCTTCAACCAAGTCCAAGATCAGAACCGGATGTTTTTGAGCTTGGAACCGTGGGTTGGTCCTGGTGTCCAGGATGATGTGGGTTTGACACACCGGACTTTTGAGCCCTTAAACATGTCACTTGGAATGAGAGATGCATTTATCTCAAAGAGTAACAATCATCATTTACCGATTCAAAGCCTCCAATTTCGCTCAGCCACTCATTTACCGAAGCGTTTAATCCTATTAGGGTCACCGGGAGGCCAGAGCCTACCTCAGCCGACCCTGAGTGAAAACGGGATACATCCTGAACAGCTGGCCAATCTATTGAAGGCCTAACAAACACACCCAGCCATCCACACTCACCGCTGAGGGCAATTTGTAACATCCAATAATTCTAAAGTGCATGTCTTTGGACTGTAGGAGGAAACCGGAGTAACCGGAGGAAACCCACGCAAGCACGGGGAGAACATAAAAGCTCCCCTCGCCGAGCCCAGGACTCGAACCCGGGATCTTTTTGATATCAGTGCTAAGCACAACGCCACCGTGCCTCCTCGATCTTCAATCTGATGATCAGAATTTCCTGTTTTGTGGAACGCCCTGCTTGCATTGAACCAGTGGCTTGTGTGACTTGTGTTACGCAACGGTTTGTCACACCCTCCCAAAACCAGGATCACAATTGGCGTTCCTATGGTAAACAACAAGGTCTTTTGGATTTAACCTCAATACCTTCTCTTTATGAGAACCAAACATGAAGATACACATATAACCAGATAAAGCGAAAGCCGCCCCATCAGCCACTTCCTTCTATCTCTTTCACTGCTTTATGTTGGGATGAATGTTCGGCTGCACGGGCATGTATAGGCACGCAAAACAGATACACCCTGTTAACTGCCGGCCGAACGAGTTTTTGGTCCATCAATGCTCTGCTTGCTGTCTTCTTTTGTTATTGGTCGTCATTTCCTCCTTGCGACTTCAGTCCATCCCTGTAGAGTTAAATGCCGAGGAATCTTCCTTCTCTAGTTCCTTTAAAAGCTCTTTCTGTGAACTGAATATCTGTCTTGGTTTTTTCCTCCCTCCCTCTCCCTCTCTCTCTCCCTCCCTCTCTTGCCCATAGCCTTGATTTCAACATCCTCACTGCATTCAGCTCTTCAAGAGACACAAACAGTACAACTCCCTAAAGACAAATTATAGAAATATTTCTCTCGTACTGGAACAGACCGGTTCACGCCCATGCGAATGCACATCTCAGTTAAATGATCATGAATGAAGTTTTTGGAGAGATTCTGGGAAAAGAACTAAGCACATGCCAATACGTGGCACACGCTATGTACACATGTAGCCTGAGCTCCAGGAGGGAGTCATTTCTGCCATTCCGTCACTGAACTGTGGGTTTGGACTGAGCAGGTTTTTGTGGTGAGTCAGTCCGGCGCATGGAGATGGTTATGGCTGTGTTTTCATGGAGACGGCAAATTCTCCCTTCTGAGGAAGGGAGTGGAGGCCTTTGATGGGGAAATCCTTAAAAAGGTTTACGGGGCAAAGAGAATTTGCAGGATTTACTGTGTGCTGCATTCATGTGTTTTTAAGTGTTTGTATCAATATTATTTATATATTTATGTGTGTATATAAATAAATAAATAATATATATATGGTAAAAATATAATTCTGTACATAAAAACCCCTGTGTACCCCGCCTTCACAGAGATTAGGTTGAGCTAGACTTCCCCATAGCCATCCCTCAACCCTAATTAGGATTATGTGGATTAGAAAATTATTGAACATAATAATACATTCATTCATTTCTGAACCGCTTAATCCTAATTAGGGTCACGGGGAGGCTGGCGCCCATCTCAGCCGACTCTGGG
>JAOUQZ010000002.1:24623362-24638001 GCA_028564935.1 Neosilurus hyrtlii
CTGGAGGAAGTGGCTGGGGAGAGGGACGTCTGGGAGTCATTGCTTAGGCTGCTGCCCCCGCGACCCGACCCCGGAACCAGCGGAAGAAGATGAAGATGAAGATGAAGAAAAATTTCACATGCGGACGTGTCCACTGGCATGCTTTAAAAATCCAAATCCCCAGAAATCTAATTTTAATTTAGCTTTTCTTGTGTTTCCCCTGCAGTACATACTACAATAATATTTTTTTTTACTTTTTATACAACTAATCAAAGTAAACTTTTAGATAATGGCATGAATAAATGTTCGTAGCACCATTTGTGCTCTGGGACTTTATTGGTACTTACAGCAGCTCTGTAGCCCTTCAGGTTAGGAGTCAGCACTGGATAATTCACCCCAGGCTTCCTGTGGATACCTCGCATCACTTCCTCCTGATCAGCCATCTGCAGACAGAACAAGCACCGGGGCAATCAGAGGCATGGCTACACCATATGAAGGAATTTCGAGGTTTGTTAAATCCCATTTTATCGTCGTCAGCTCTGAGACTGAAACTGGATTAGATCATTGAGATCGGATAAGAGTCATTTCTGTTGGAAAGCTACTAAGCCACCTAACTACATCAATATCATATTAGATACTGAACTTAAAGGTCAGATATTCTACCCATCTTAAGACCTTTACTTTCATTTCGGACACCAAAGTACGATTCCTAATCCAAACCTCCACAGATCTTTAGGAAGCTGCTTCCCCACCTCCCCTGAAGTGCCGAGTTTGCTGGACAGCATGTTTGGCTTCCTCCTCCTATTTAGGGTCTTTCCGCTCTCTGTGCCTACTCTGCTCTGACTGGTCGCCTAAAAGCTCAGTACACTGGGAGGCAGACTGGGCTGTACAGAGACACTGCTGTGCAAAGGGAGGACGTAGGACAAGGCCAGATAATCAGAAGCCCAAGAACACAATGCACTGGTGTGACCAACCCCCCACCCCAAACAAAACTTTTTGGTTTACAGCCAGCTCCTACAGCCCAGAGGGAAAAACTTACACCTGCGCTAACCCCGTTATTTGACACTATGGTGTCGTCTAACGGCAATTCAACACTGTAACAATATTTATGGGTCAAAAGAGGTGGAAAAAGCACCATATCAACCTCTTTAAAACCATCTAATTATATTAAAGCTACATTTTTACTTATTATCAAGTTATTTGAATTATTTTCAACAGAACTTCTGTTAAGGTACTTTCTCTACACATGTTGACGTTAACACAGCAGGGTCATGGTCCAGAACCTGAAATCCTGAAATCCGTTTAAAGTGAATTATTCTTAAAATGTGTTTTTTATGGCTTATAATTTTATTCCACATCATCACAGCTGTTTTTAAATAGTATTCTATTTAAAAGACAACTTCTTTGGTTTGACGTAATGTGCAGCATTTGGCCCCATTAAAAAAATAAATAAAAAAGTCTGGTTTCTCATCAGAACTTTTTGAAAACCTAAACAAGGCACGAGGTTTTTAAATTCTTTTTTTTTTTAAATAAATGAAAAGAAATTAAATAAGGTGACTGCCGAAGCCCAAAAGCTTTTAAAGCTTGATGTACGTAAAGTGACCGAAGCCAGGAACTTGAGCGACGTCCAGGATTTTTTTTAGGAGATTTTTGAATAAATAACAAGAACCTTTTAGCTGTTTATTTCAATTTCCTGCTTCACAATCCACCCTGGGTGAGCAGTCTTTTACAGTCAACATGTATCAAACTCGGAAGCTCTGAACATCTGTCTCTAGTTTAACAGCAGCCTCGCAGTTCCAGAAATCTTTAGAAAATAGAACTATTTCAAACAGAACTAAACCCAATCACATTCACAGCATCGAACACGGAAGCACCGTGTTTGGTTTTTCCAAAACAGTTTAAAATAAAAAAACAGATACAAAAACCGGAAAACCCTACATCCTAATATCCGACTGGGAAAATATTCCCAACATCCATCTTTTAATAAGCGGAATTCCTCCAACAGTTCTAAGAACTATGAAAAGTTCCTCCAGTCTGAAAGCAAATAAAATTCTTATGCTGTCCCAACTCGCGCCTGACAGATCAGCGTTCACACGCTTCAGGATTAATTCCGGCGTGTATTCATTAAACAGCAGGAGCTGAGACAACACGTACCTGTGGCACCCATTTGGGTGAGACGAAACTTGTAGCCTCGATAACAGGAAGTCCCGCCTCCGAGAGCATCTCGATCAGACGGATCTTCACCTCGGCTGGAACGATGGTCTAACAGATTATACAGGAACAGATATAGAATATCGAGTGTGTATGTATGTACTGTATGCGACACTGAGTGTCTTATACATTAACGGGTTAACGGAAACCACCTTCTCATTCTGGAGTCCATCTCTGGGTCCAACTTCGACAATCTTCACCCTTTCAGGAAGAGGCTTACTGGAGCACAAGCTAACCTAGAAAGGCACAGAATAAATCAAGTATTTTACAGGGGTTCCATTTTTAAGTAGTTTGAGACCTCGCTCTGGGCCCTGAAAACGTACAACACGTCCTGAAAGAACGAGAGCTGTTAAGGGTAGAAGGACTGACGTCAGTAGATCATTGGACCACAGAAACTGACGGTCGTGAGTGCGGTGGGCTCGTCTGAAGGTCGGAGGAGCTGAATCACTGAGAGATACCTTTCAGGTCGCAAAATAATAACAGTTTGGGGACATAACGTCGAATATGATATAAGGATGGCACGGGGGCATAGCGGTCAGCACGTCCGCCCCACAGCAAGAAGGTCCTGAGTTCGAGGCAGGAGTTCGCATGTTCTCGCCATACTTGTGTGTGCTTCCTTCGGGTAGTCTGGTTTCATCCCACAGTGCAAAAACATAATCTATGGACATAATAAGGTCGAAGACATAATTGGCTGTTCCAAACTGACCCCAGGAATTGAACGGTTTGGTGTGTGTGTGTTGGTCTTATATTGACTGGCGAGCCTTTGCCCAGTGTTGACTGAAACAGGCCCAGGTGTAATATAACCAGGATTCCGCTAGGGGGCGGTAAGTCTCCTCTGAACAATACTCGAAAAAGAAGTGTCGACTGTCTCATCCGGGTATTTTACTACATAAACAAACCGTTGGGATGGCAACTTCGGTTCATTTCCGTGAGTCAATCATTCAGCTCGGTTCACCAATATGAGTCGATTCTTTCGGTTCACTAAGTGATGCATTGCCTTTATAAAATGTAAATAAAAAGGTTCTTTATAGTATAATAAGTTCTGTGTATATCTGAAACTCTTTATAAAATGTTTTTTATTATCCGTGTAGCAGTAGCACTTTGTATTGTATTTTTATATACATTCTAACAGGACTGTAAATAATAATAATAATAATAATAAAAGGCGAAAAATTTTCTTGCATTATCAGCAACAGCGAGCATCTCTACAGAAATATCACTGTTCGATGATGTCTGTGGTTCGTTATGCAGATTTATTTGATAATATTCACAATCTCCACCAATAAGCAAAGAACCGACTCACATGCGGGATTCGACTCTCAAAGAACCGACTCACACCACAGGCTACTGAGAACAAAGACGTGCACACTTTTAAATATCTCACTGAATCCTTGTAACTGTGTACCGTGTTATTAATAAACATTACTAAAATTTATATAAACATATATATATTCTAACCGGCTTATTTATCAAAACTGGTGTCGTTTCTCTGTTATAATTTACACAGACCGTCAAATATTGTAAAGTTAAAACAACCAAATCCTTGAAATAATCCTGAAACGCACAACAAGACTTAGATTTTTATCATAACGTTACAAATTAGTTGTAAATAAATACATGCAACTTGAAAATGAATTCACTTCCGGGATTTGTGTGACGTCAGCGCGCTGTGGTGGTTGGAAGGGTCACGTGTGCAAACGGTTCGCTTTTTACCTTCAAATCCAACAAGTCGAGCATGAAAAGCGTGTTAGAGCCTCAGAGGGAAATCAAGCGCGCGGTATAACTCACGGGTTTGGACCCAGCAGCAGCAGAGAACCAGCAGCGACCCGAACCGGGCCGGAACCGAGGCTGTACCGTCCTCATCACCACCGCCGCCATGTTCCTCCTCCTCCTCTTCCCCTCCCCTCCCCCTGAGGTGTATCTACACTCACACCGCCATCTACTGCACGGGATCACCATCCTTCAGATCCATCACTCATTTCAAAACCCCTTAATCCTATCTGGGACGCATCGAGACCGGAGCCTATCTCAGCCGACCCCAGGTGAAGGCAGGGTACACCTCGCCAGACCATCGCTGGGCAACACACACACAGCCATTCACACTCGCGCTCTCACCTGTGGTCGGTTTGGACCAGCCAGTTATTCTATCCTGCATGTCTTCGGACTGTGGGAGGAAACCAGAGTACCCGGAGGAAACCCACACAATCACAGGCAAATCCTGCAAACTCCACACAGAACCCCTGAACCCAGGACCTTGTGCTAACCACTACGCCACCGTCCTGCCCCACCCCTCCCCACCCATATGTCATATACACTCCGTCTTAAATACTGACATTCTTGTTCAAATAAACTGTAACAGCGTTAATAACTCGCATACGACCCGGCTTGTTTTCTCCTCCATCCTTATTTGGTTAAATGTCGTCATTTCCATAGTAACAGATCATTATCAGGTACATCTCATGGACTCTCAAACATAACCTAAACCTGGAGTCACTGATACAGGGACATTTGTGAAACTCTTTTTTTTTTAATGTAACAACTACAGAAATGCACACTGCAGGGCCAAAAGTGTACACACACAACCCAGATCCCCACATTCACACCCCAAAATCTCGCACAAAACTACCCTGGCTATTTTAACAGCAGGGCGGACTCATTCGTCAATGGGATGCTTTACAAGTAGGTGGCGTAGTGGTTAGCATGCCTGCCTCACAGCACGAAGGCCCTGGGTTCTAGTCTCGATCCTGACAAGAGCGTTTCTGTGTGGAGTTTACACGTTCACCCCGTGCTCGCGTGGGTTTCCTCCGACAGTCCAAAGACATACACATGAAGCGAATTGGCAGTTCCAAAGGAAAAAAAATCGCCCCAGGTGTGAGTCTGAACGAACAGTGTGTGTGCGCTCTGCGATGGACAGGCGAGCTGTTCGGGGTGTGTCCCGCCTTTGCCAGGGTAAGCGGAGATAGGTGCCAACCCCCCCGAGACCCTAATAGGATAACAATTTATTAATTCCTCCCCTAAAAGCACAACACAGAATTTTGTTGCTTAGCCCCCCCCCCCCCCCCCCCATGTTGCAGACAAACATCGTAGATGAATATTTGACAAAAGAAGAAACAAAGTATGACGGCTGCTATAACTTAGTAACAATTTAGTTCAGCTTTATAGGAAATGTACTAATAAATGCATATTATTTATAAAAAAGTAAAAATAAGATATGATTATTGACTTACTGAGCAACAAACTAATAATAATAATAATAATAATAATAACAATAATGAGTGCAACGTGTAATCGTTTCCATAAAATTATACAAGAAACATTAGAAGAAATTCTTAATGCTTGATTGTTCAAACAGTGATATAAAGGAACGACAACTTATAAATGTAACACTTGGAATTTTGCAGTAACGATAAAAGTCTTTACATCTGGCTAAAATATTTGGCAAAACAAACATTAATGTAGATAAACGGATTGTAAGCATGTCGTCGGAAAATGCAGGAACTTCTGAATTCTTTAGTTGAAACTTTACGTCACGAGATCGTCTGTTTCCCTGTACAGGATCAGAAGGAAGAGGAAATAATTTAACCAACTGTAACCTCGAAATAAAATATCAACACACGATTGTTTTTGTCATAATACAATTATACATTTCTTGAACATTTTTCTTTGATTCAAAGATGCCCATGTTTATAAGAAGTGAAGCTGAATTTGGCGCAAATCACTCATGCTCTCTCTCTCTCACACACACACACACACACACACAAACACACACACACACAAACACACTATCGTCAATTTGCGCTGGGCTCCTCATCACTGTCCTCCACTTCCTGTATGATGAGATCAGTTCCTGAATCCTCTGCTAAATCATCCTCATCCTCCATCCCCCATGAGGCATTTCGGTTTCCCTCCTGGTCGTCCTCCACCCCCAGCATGAGACCCGGATCCTCTGGGTTGGCGTCGGCGCCATCGTGTGCTAACAGGCCACTCTCCTGTAGGCACTCTTCACAAAGCCTGTATCGGCGAGAGCCTTCACACACCACACGGCTGTTCTGCTCCGTCACGTGCCGCTTACACTTTCGGCACACCAGCTTACGCGCCTGGTGGATCTGAGGAGGGAAAGAAACGGATTCGAGTGAGGAATAACATCTTTGGGGTGTTTATTGTTTATACAAAGTATGATCTGAGGTGTCGGAATGGTAAACGGTTGTAGGTCTGAGACGTCGGGACGGAAGGCTGGAAAGTATAGAAATAAGGATGGCAGGATGAGAGAGAAATGGGAAGCCACGAGATGATAGAATAATAAAGGAGGCACGAAACAGGAAGTTATAAACTTGTATAAAAGTTTCTCACCGTCTCGAAGTGGCTGCGCAGGTGCTCGAGACGAGTGAAGCGTTTACTGCAGGCCTGGCAGGGGTACGGCCGCTCACCCGTATGGCACCTCAGGTGTCTCTTCAGATCCGCCTTCCTCTTCACCGTGTGCGTGCAGAACGGGCACTTAAAGCGCACTGTAGGGGTGGCATCTGAGGGCACGAGAGAGAGAGAGAGAGAGCAAAATTTGACAAAATATGAATTTGAAGTTTCGCTAAATCAAACCAAAACGGAAATCTTGTGATGCGTGACACCAGCACATTCCAAATGTTACACCAACACTGCACTGATCATACATTTCTGGAGGAATGAATCTCGAGTGAAGACTTAGTGTCTTTTATTAAACGAATGAACAAACAAGAGCACCCGGAGAGTGCAAACCTCTGCCAAGAACAGCAATCCTAAAATGTTATGAAGCAAAATGCCACAAATTGTCCTCTCTCACAGTGTTAAAGAATCCTTTTAAAAAATTCCTGGATCCAGAATTTGATCCAGATCGTCTCCAAAATCCAAAGGCAGATTTGTTGTCCAAAATTTTGGTAGAAATTTCATGAAAATCCGCACACAACGTTTTGCCTAATCCCTCTGTTGTCTGTACAGGGCAGCCGTGGCCTAGTGGTTAGAGAAGTGGGTTTGAGACTGAAAGGTCACTGATTCGATTTCGGGATCAGCAGGAAAAATGTCTGGCTCTGGGAGAGGACCCCCCTCCCCTTCCTCCACCATCACTCCTTAAGTGCCCCTAAGCAAGGCACCTAACCCCCAACTGCTCTCTGGGCACTGCAGTGTGGCTGCCCACTGCTCCTCTGTGTGTGTGTGTGTGTGTGTGTGTGTGTGTGTGTGTGTGTGTGTGTGTGTGTGTGTGTGTGTGTGCACTGTCTACGTGTGTGTGCGCACTTTGGATGGGTTACACGCAGAGCGAAATTTCCCTTGCAGGATTAACACAGTATATTAAAATATAAATAAATAAACAGATTCTTGAACATCGCATCGATTACATGAACATGCGCTGAGCATTGCGATTCCCAAATCTGTATCAAAGTGTAAATTTAGTCCTCTGTATTTTACCCGGGGGCGGCACGATGTAGTAGTGATTGGCACGTCCACCTCACAGCAAGAAGATCCTGGGTTCGAGTCCCAGGACGTTTCTGTTTGGAGTTTGCATGTCTTAACTGTGCTTGTGTGGGTTTGCTCCGGGTACATTAGGCCAATTGGATATTCCAAAGTGCCCCAGGTGTGTGTGTGTTGGCACTGCGATGGTCTGGGGAGCTGTTCAGGGTGTGCCCTGCCTTCTCCTAGTGTCGGCTGGGATGGGCTCAGGCCTAGTGGAATTAAGATGGTCGGCAAATGAGTGAGTGAGTAGATGCCTAAAGTGTTGGAGTTCCACCCCATTGTGTGTGTTGCCCTGAAATGGACTGGTGAGCTGTTCAGGGTGTGCCCTGCCTTCGCCTACGAAACCCATACACATGGTCATTATTGGTGCTCACCTTTATTGAAAACCCCCACAACTCCAACGATGGTAGGCAGGGTGGCATAGAGCTCATCCGCTTTCTGTGTGCCCGTCGGTGCTCTCTGGAGGTCGATCGGTGAACTCTCGTCTGGGGTGTATCGATGAGTGGCTGATCGTTTCCTGGTTCCTCTCCTCCTGGGCTCATTAAGTGCGTCAAACTGCGACCCTGGTTCCTCCTTTAAGCCCGTCTCAAGAGCCTGGTGGCTTTGCGGGCTCTGATCGTTGGTCAACTCAGTATCATAGGAGTCCTGATACTTGCCCTCACCATCCTCGTGCTCCCACAGGACACTCTGAGGAGGCAGGCCGTCCTCACTCGCCTCTTTGGCGCTGATCTCCAACGAGGATTCGATGAAAGCCTTGCAGTAGGCAATGACGTTGTCCATCTGCAGGTAACTGGCGGCGGACATCACCTCGATCACATTGCCGCTGCCCAGAGCCAAATGACCCGAGTATACAAAGTCTAGGATGGTGGCAAAGGTGTCAGCGGTGAAGGCATCAAATGAGGCCCTTGCGGGTTCCAGACTGTCCCGCGCACCCTGAGATAGTAGCATACGGAAGTAGCCGCTACTCCCGAACAGGACGTTGCGGTGCGCCCGGAAAAGGCGTCCACCTACCAGCACAGTGCAGTCGCAGAATAGCTCCTGGCGTCGCTGCTGGTCCAACTGCTTCAGAAGGTAACTGTGGTGGTTGGCAGACATGTCAGCGCTCGTCCATCTGTGCACCAGCCTGAAATAACAGCAAAATATAACTCACTGATGAAAAGTGTTCTCTGATAGTGTGGCGCACTCTCTGATCCATCTAGAACCATTAAAGTTTTCTCAGTTTGACCTTTTAAACACTGTATATAGAAAACATACATGGAAGCAGAACATTGAAGAACAAAGGACGATATTTTGCTTAATGTTATTTCCACTATTATTTTCTCAATCTAGGACAAATATTTTCAGACTCGTTTTAAACAGCACAAACATCTGTAATAATTATTATCTTTTGAATGCGAGGAGGATATCGCTAAATAGTCCCCCAAGATGAAATGTTGAGGAGACTGTTCAGCAATATCCCCCAGTAACTGTCTACTAAACAGGAACATCATCATCTTCCGCTTGATCCTGGGTCGGGTTGCGAGGGCAGCAGCCTGAGCAGTGAGGTCCAGGCGTCCCTCCCCCCAGCCTCTTCCTCCAGCTCTTCCGGGGGAACACCGAGGTGCTCCTAGACCAGCCGAGAGACATAGTTCCTCCGGCGTGTTCTGGGTTGGCCCCGGGGTCTCTTCCCGGTTGGACATGCCTGAAACACCACACCAGGGAGGCGTTCGGGAGGCATTCTCATCAGATGCCCGAGCCACCTCAACTGGCTCCTCTCAACGGGGAGGAGCAGCGGTTCTACTCCGAGCTCCTCCCCGGATGGCCAGGCTTCTCACCCTATTTCTGAGAGAGAGCCCCGCCACCCTGCGAAGGAAGCTCATTTCAGCCACTTGTATTTGTGATCTTGTTCTTTTGGTCACTACCCAAAGCTCATTGTCTTTTGTTTCAGCTACCTCTTCATCACGATGATAAGAATGTAAGAAAAGAAAAATAAAATGAGATTCTTATGGTTTATTTTTTTATTTTGCATCGCAGTGGAAATTCATGCTTCATTATGCTATCTTATCAAACTCATTCAAATTTTGAAAATCCCTGAAAAACAAAGGGGCCATATTTGTGTAGCTTTCTATGTATTTTTGGGGCACCACCTTTTTTCCCCCCAGGATTTTAGAATCAGTGATGGTAACAAGCTGAAAATTTTTGTCTGCTAATTTTTTAATATATTTTTTGCTATACTTGTTTAAATTATTGCCTCTGCATTTAACCTATCAAAAGTGAGCACACACACTGGGGCACCCGGGGAGCAGTTGGGGGTTAGGTGCCTTGCTCAAGGGCACTTCAGCCATGACAGTGGGGGATGGGAAGGTGCCGCTCTCTCCCCCTCTGGCACACATTTTTCCTTCTGGTTCAGGAATCGAACCAGCAACCTTTCTGTCCCAAAACCGCTATTCTAACCAATAGGCTATGGCTGCCCCCCCCCCCAAAAAATAGTGTTGATGACAGTTAGCATATAACTTAATCGGAACAACGTGATCTCATTGGTCCACTATCTAGGGGTTAATAAATATCATCCTGAGTGGATAGTGTGTGAATCAAAATGGCGGACACACACAGTTTGTCACCATCACTTTGAGAAGGGGGGCAGTAGTGGCTTCAAGCCCCACTGTCACCGGGTTGTCACCACTGTCCCCCCAGTGCAGCTAACCGGGTTATCAAATGTGGGTCATGTCTCCCACTGTCTGTGGTGTAAAATGTAAAAGGACCACTGCTGATTTCCGTCAAGAGTAGCTGCATAGCCGTCAATGTGTCTCTCCCCTGTGATGGCCTGGCGAGCTGTCCAGGGTGTTCTCGCCCAGAGTCAGCTAAAATGGGCGCCAGCCTCCCCGCGACCCTAATCAGAATTAAGCGGTTCAGAAAATGAATGAATGAATAAACTTGGAGAAGTTGACATCATCATCATCACCACACTTTAAAATTTCTTGTGTCTATGTGTAGTAGATACTAACATGTAGCATGTTTTTAAACTGTGAATGAGTGTAAAAACATGCGATGATGGATCACGGTTTACTGACGTTTCCCTGAAGAACTTAACATCTACATAACTCTTCCCTCAATAGCAACACAATTCAATCCCACAACCCCCCCTCACTCATCATTCTCTCAAATCGTCGAGATTGTGCCCCAGTGTAAACCCAGGGTAACGATGGCTCATGAATTTATGGCCAATATAAATAAGCTGGACTACCCTGAAATTTGGGGATTGTGAATTTTTCACCCCAATGTCACACTTTATGGTACCAGTTTCAGAGAATAACCCATATAGTATCCAAGCAAAGTGCACAGCGTACATTTGTTGAGACGTTTAGCTTTAGATTAGGAAATGTAGCATAACTCCAACTACTATATAACAGCTGTGGTAGTAACTCGACATCATGTCCACCAATGTCTCATGATTGAAAAAAATAATGGCAATAAATTTGCAGCAGACCCCCTCACTACACATCCCAGTCCCCTAGGGGTCCACTGACCCCGTTTCCAGACACACAGATCCAAAGAACAGATTGACATGATGATGATGATGATGGCTCCATATTCAGGAAGATTGGGTTTGTCGTGTGTACAACTCCATGCAGTCAAACAAACAGAATTTACAAATCAGCATTTCTTGAATTCAGTCCTCATGCGCAGAGTGACTGGTGCGTATTTTGTTGCTTTTGTGTCGAAGGAAACGGGGTGACTGGATGGAAGCTAATGGCCCACACTGGCATCCCTGCCATATCATCTCGTGCCACCAAAATCTATCTGTGATCCCGAGATGATGTGGGATTTTCCAGGCTGCAGTTGCATGAAGGTGAATCAGGTGTTCAGCTTCAGTTCCAAGCTACAGGCATGAACATGATTTAATTCTCTGAGTTATATCTGAAGGACTGAGGGAATAAAAACCTGCAAAAACCCCAAATGTGTTCCTTTTCCTTTCCTGTAAGGGAGCACTTAATTTCTGGGTTATTCTCTCTCTCTCTTTCTCAATAACACTCCCAGGCCATCCTTTGTTCAGTGGCAAAAGAAAGGAGGAGCTGAGAAGGCAGCGCGCACCCTGATTGGCTGGAGTGCCTGTCAGTCAAACGCTGGCACTAAGAAGAGGGCGGGGGTTATACACCCGAGTCGGGTCGCGTCTCAAAAAGCAGAGAAAGGCGAGAAAGTGCGCGTTAAACTTCACTTAGGAAATGGCAGCTGGTCTGTTTTGTGTTCATTTCGTCAGGTGGTGAAGAGATAGCGTTTACACAGCGAGGGTGGATGTGTGTTTGCAGTAATGTCGGTGTGGTGTGGTGGAGAAGGCGAGCCCGTGGCTGTGCATCCACAGGATCCGACTCCGAACACCCGCACAGCAGACGCGCACAATGCGCGACCCCGAGCCGGCGCTACGGTGAAGAAGCGCAGATCAGCTGGAAGAGCGCGCAGGTGTCCTAAACCCCGTGCGGTTCAGCCCATCCGACCACGACCTCGCCCTTTACGAGGAAGAAGAATAAAAAAAAATGCACCATGCTCTGCCAATCCTGCCACGGTACAGCTATTATTAACACGTGCTCGCTTAGATGTCCAGAATCACCGATAATAAACCAAACCGCCCGATTATTAATGCGCAAAACAAGCCCCCAGGTGTTTGTGCATGGAGCCGTGGGCGCACCGAGTTTGCGCACGGAATGCGCCATAGCGCGGCGATCTCCCGACCCCGTCCCGTCGCCCACCCGCTTCCGTCTTTAACCTCCCCGACACAAACCAAGCCGCTCCGCGGTACTCACTGCCGATCCGCTTCAGTCGGCGTCCTGTACGGCCGGCGCGTGCCGTTCTCACACACCATCTCCATTTTCCTCGGTGGTGGTGGTGGTGGTGGTAACAGTAGGATTTATTTATTTTTCCTCCCCCCACCGATCGCTTCCTGCTCAGCCCGAAAGACCGAAACCCGGTTGTGCGGGAGGAGGGAGGGATAAAAAAAAAAAAAAACCCGAGTGTGCTGACGTGGGCGTTCAGAGAGCCCGCTTGGGGCAGTAAGCCTCGCTTAAAGTTACAGACATGCAGCCCGGCTGGGGCAGGGCAATCTGCGTTTTGGTAAAAGGTGCCATTATTTATGCAGAAGCAAAGATTTAAAGTTGCGCCTCAGGACGCAACATATACACACGTAAATAGATACAATATTTCTAGGCTATATATATATGTGTGTGTGTGTGTGTGTGTGTGTGTTTATATGTGAAGTCGATATTTAGTGTGATCCTTTAAAAATAGTCTCAGATGCAGTTTATGCAGCTTTATAAGGAAATTAGCTGCATGTTTTGTTAAACATCATACAGAACCAGCCTCAACCCTTTTGGAGATTTTGACTATTTTTGCACCAAAAACTAAGCAGCTTTCATTATGTGTGTGTGTGTGTGTGTGTGTGTGTGTGAGAGAGAGAGAGAGAGAGAGAGAGAGAGTGTGATGAAAAATAAATAGGGTGCCAAAGACAGTACTTTGCCCAGTACTTGTTCTTGTGTAACATTATAAAAATGCATAGTCTAACACCAGGATTCCATTTTTGTCACCCAAGGTGCAGAATAATTTTTTTGTACCCTCTGGGGCTCATTATTGGTTCTCTAGGTACCTGTGTACCATAAACCTGGATTTCCAGGTTGATAGTCCCACACCTTGGTGATAGATACAGGGTTAAGAGCCTTTAGGGCCAAACAAAGTCTCAGAGATGTCCCCGGAAGTATAAAAAAATACATTTACACAGTTAACATAGTAAACAGTTACAGAAAGCTGTTGTTCTGTATGTTTGTTTTTTTGTGTATGTAGTTTATTTTGTTTGCACTCTTCTCAATTTACATTGCTGTGTATTTGCACTTTATATCCCATGTATTGTGCCTCATGTGTTGCACCATCTGGAAAAAGCATCATGTTACTTAATATACACATGGGAATATATATTAAAAATAATTCTGACAAGTATATTGAGGAAAAGCATGGCTAATGAATAAAACCACTGAAAACACCAATTTTGCAGGAAAATTAAAAGGTGTTGCACATTTTAATTTTTTTGACTTTTGCAGAGCATGAATGAACTTCAACCCATATGGAACAGATTAGCGAGTAAAGAAATTTAAATATACTGTACACTTATACAACTTGACAAAATGAAGATAAACCAGAAACCAAGTTCTATTCAAGTATTTATTTCATGTAATATTGGATCATGTTGATGAGAATAAGTAAACAAACAACAATATAAAGTAACAAAAATAACAGTCTCTTTTTTGAGGGAAAAAGTCAATATTTAGTGTGAACATCCTTCACTTTGATTACAGCATTTAACCTTTCAGGCGTAGAGTTCACATGTTTTTAAATTTCTTCACTCGATAAACTGTTCCATATAGTCTGAAGATCATTCATGGTACGCAAAAGTCAATAAAAAAATAAATAAATAAACAAACAAAAAAAATTCTGAAAAATTGGTATTTTCAGTGTTTTTGTTTAGTAGCCATACTTTTACCTCTATACTTTTTTTTGTTTGGTTCTCGTTGCCCACTATAGGATTGTTCAATGTTACATTTTCACCCAAAAATTATAGAGAAGTCATTTTTTACTTTTTTTTATTAGGAGCCACACACACACACACACACATCATATATACTGTATATATATACACTTTGTGCAAAATTATTAGGCAAGTGAATATTTTGACCATATCATCATTTTATCCATAATTTCCAACTCCAAGCTGTATAAACTTGGGTGCTTATTGGATTTAATGCATATCAGGTGATGTGTATGTGTAACGAGTGGGGGTGTGGCCTAAGGAGATCAACACCCTATATCAAGATTTGCATAATTATTAGGCAGATTCTTCTCCTCAGGAAAAATGGGCCAAAAAAGAGATTAAATTGACTCTGAAAAGTCAAAAATTGTAAAAAGTCTTTCAGAGGGATGCAGCACTCTTGAAATATCTAAGATTTTGGGGT
>JAOUQZ010000002.1:24638101-24650601 GCA_028564935.1 Neosilurus hyrtlii
AAGCACAGGGAGAACATGCAAACTCCACACAGAAACACCCGAGCTGGGAATCGAACCCAGGACCTTCTTGCTGTGAGAAGGATGTGCGCCACCGTGCCGCCCACACATATATATATATACAGTCATTGACAAAAGTCTTGTTGCACATGTACATTCATGTATAAAAGCCCGTATCTCTCAAACCTATTAACTGATTTTAATCAACTATAATTTAAACTAACCCTCTGATGGGACTGAATATTATGTGCTAGCAGCAGTATTGGAAATAAATTTCTTCTAATCTTTACAGCTTCTTAAAAATAAACATTTCCATTTTTACCTGGACAAAAATATTAAAAAGAGTTAATTTCACTTTCAATGTTACATTTATTACAGAAAAAGAATCAAATGGCCTTGTTTATAACATCATTTTGAAAAATTAAAAGCATCACTCAAGGTCAGTAATGCCTCTGCAAACATGGCCATGATGGTACCAGACTCCCAGGTGCTCGTCAATGTGTAATTATCACATTAAAAGAATCAGACACCTTCAAGATCTTCACAGTGAAAAAATTTTTCAAAGTGCCACTAAAAATTCTTGAGTACCAAGACACTTGCAATCCATTTTAATACACAAATGAACTATTTTAGAGGGCAGCTCATTCATCAAATACTCAGAAAACAGTGTGTTATCAACCCTATGGTGAGAAATCTGAGCCTCCTGTAGGTTTGAAACATAACTGGAAGCAATAATCTGTTAATATTTGCGTCTGGTAATGTTCCCACCCATCTTACATAGCTTTGTGATCCCTATGTACTGGAGGTGACCTTAAACCATGATGCTTCACTTTCATACATGACTGGCTGTTCGGTGAACTCTGATGGTCATTAACAACACTGGTGGCATAGCGATATGACATTGAATTCATAATTCATCTCAAATATAATTTTTTCCCTCCATGTTTCTGCTAATAACAGTTTCCATGTGTTCAGGCCTTGGTAAGCACGTCATGGTGTTCTGGCTGTGTCTTGTACAGGATCTGTATGGTGGATGGTGACCACTGTAAGTAATATGATGTAGAGTTGATGCTGAAGCAGACATTGCTAGCTATGAGTCCTAATGCAGCTTTTGAGGGAGTCATCAGGAGGAACTACAACTTTAGTGCAGCCAGTTGTTTGTGGATAGGTTTTCTTGCATGGTCGAGTTTTCCTATGTGTACCAAAGGGGGTGCTTGCAAATTATTTGTATTTGCTTTTAGGAGATCTTGAAGGTTTCTACAGTTTTTGCAAAAAGATTTTATAAATTGCTTGAAAGCTGCTTTAATACCTGTATTTTATTATTTTTTTTACTAAATTTAGTAATTATATTTTACTAATTACTTTGATCCACAATTTGATGTTAAATGATTGCGACAAAACTTTTGACGAGCCTAGAATGGGTATGTTGGTGTTTTATTGGCTGTAAAAAGTATAAATAAATGTACAGCTTCCTGTTGCTTTCACAAAACAGTCTGTGTACCTGTAGGATTAATGTAAGTTATAGTCGAGTAAAATAGGTTGGTGCGAAATGGGCTTTTGTACATGAATGTCCACATGTGCGACAAGATTGTGTCACTGACTGTGTATATATATATATATATATTTATGCATATATGTGTGTGTGTATACACAAAGTATATAAGTGCATTTATAGGAATGACTAAAAACGAGTTGAAAAAGAGAATTGTTGGTATTCAAGGAAAAATATAAAATATGTACTTCAGCCTCATAATTCTTTACATACTTGTAAAATGTAATTTTATAGAAATCAATTTTATTTTAGTAAAATACACTTCCTGTTTATTAAGTTGTTAAGGGTGCCGATAATTGTATCTTTGCATTAAACTAAAAATAGCCGTATTTTTATGTTGTTTAATTATGAAAAACAGACAACAAACAAAGACTCATTTAAATTGCAATTGCAAAGTATCCAGGTTTTGTTTCAACTCAAATATTACCTTCTTTAACTAAAATGTGATATTCTGGAGTTATATATATATATATATAATAAACATTGTTGGAGCTTTAGAACTTTAAATGTTTAGAACTTCCTGAACTTTCCACTAAGAACATGAGGGTGGAAGTTGACACTGTTTAGAGCTTGAGTAGTTTGTTATGGTAAACCCAGCCAGTTAAAGAGACCAGTATGAAATTAATAAGTAAATGCTACACAGGGATGGCATGATCTGATTGGTCCACTACCTGGGGATTACAAGGCCATTATTCAATTACCTGGTGATTACGAGGCCAGTTGGAGCAGGCAGTGTCGTCATAGTCACCTTTTAAGATAAAAACCATGAAATTCAGCTCTGAGCATGTGCTCACTGACTCCTGGGGATCCCTGAACTGCCCTTTGATAACTGGTGCACTTGGTCACTTAACACAGGCTGGAACGAAGTCTGTGATTTATCTCCCACACATATTTATAATCCAGGACATGCCAATGAATTTTACTAACATACACACTAGTACTGCAGGGAGCCTGGAGCCTGTCTCAGCTTTCTCTGGGCAAGGGCAGGGTACACCCTGAACAGCTCGCCAGTCCATTACAGGGCTAAAAAAGACAACCATTCACACTCACACCTAGGGTCAATATGGAACAATGAATTAGTCTTGTATGTAATCTAGACATTAGACATGTTTTTGGACTGTGGGAAGAAACCAGAGTACCCAGAGGAAACCCACACAAGCACAGGGAGATCATGAAAACACCACGCAGAAACGCACCCTCGCCGAGCCCGGGACTCGAACCCGGACCGTCGTGTAGGTAATAGTCAAATCCTCTGGTTTTCATGTCCACTCTAGATGTTTCCAATGTTTTCCGTTCACACGCACGTCCTCCGAGCCAGACCTGAGTGTTTGTGAACCTATCGCAAAAATTTCAGACCTGTTTGGAATTTCCGCTAATGACACGTAACTCTTCTCAACCAGTCCGAAAATGTCGGACAGCGTCGTTGTTTCTTTTTTCGTTCATTAGGAAAAGCGATAAGTTGGAGACTTCCACTCGTAAAGTTTGAGTCTTGCTGGCATCCTCCATATTTCGTATATATTTTGTCATCATGCATATTTTATTCGTGCTAATAACGCATGAATAAAAAGCGAATGGTTTGGGAACAAAAATTAAACAAAACGCACCAGGAGATTCAGGTTTTTTTCCGCCGAACATCCACAAACCAATCGCAAATTAGTCACAAAAATGGTCACGCGACTTTCCCGTGATTTACGTATTAATGCAATACGCATAATTGTGGCTTAGGGGTTAAGGCGATGGGTTACTGAAGGTCAGCCCACAGTGCATGTTTT
Source organism: Neosilurus hyrtlii (assembly GCA_028564935.1). NCBI lineage: Eukaryota > Metazoa > Chordata > Actinopteri > Siluriformes > Plotosidae > Neosilurus > Neosilurus hyrtlii. The sequence goes on from JAOUQZ010000002.1 coordinate 24,641,423, forward strand.
TGGACTGTGGGAGGAAACCGGAGTACCCGGAGGAAACCCACACAAGCACGGGGAGAACACGCAAACTCCACACAGAAACGCCCTGAGCCCTACGTGCTATGTTGTCTACATGTCAAAAGGTGTGGTCTGAATTAGGGAAAAAAAATAAAATATATAAAAGAACCAGTGACAACAAAGAGCTTGTTTAAAAAAAAAAATTTAATTTAATTTTTATACCCTAACATGACAAGGTATAGACAAAGTAAAATTTGTCCAAATACAACATTAAGATTAAAAATCACTTTGATAAAGCAGTGTAAAGATTATAAACCAACTCGTTAAGAGAGGATAGCTTTCTAATAATTTAAACACAGAAATAAGACGAAATCATTCAGAAATGCATTCGTTGCGTCATGAGGTTGAATCAAGTTGTATTAAATAGAAAGAGGAGTAGAAGGAGGAGGAAGATGAGGATGGGACTCATGATTCTGCTTCAGTCTGGCTTCATTCTGGCTGGTTGCCATGTCCTGGTTTCATTCCACTGTGCCGTTGGTGAAGCCTGTGGGATTCTGGGATTGCCAGCGCCACAAGTCTTCACCTAAATAAATTAAATTAGGAAAGAAGTGGACAGCAAAATATCCAATCAGATTTGTGCTCAAACACACAGGAAAGAGACTTGAAATTATTTTTTATATCAACTTTTTGTTTGTTTATATGTTATTCAATTTTCCACATGAATCTGCAGTATTTCCTTCATTACCATCGCAGTTACCGTGGCGGTGTACTTTGGCAGATTTACATGAAAAGTCTAACAACCCTCTAAATCCTACAGGGTCCGTGGGGAGGCTGGAGCCCATCCCTCCCGATACTAGGTGAAGGCAGGGCACAATATGAACAGCTCCCCAGACCACTGAGGGGCCAACACACACACACACACACACACACACTCAGAGATGGTTTGGAACAGCCAATTAACAGAGGAAACCTTCTGAGAAGAAAGTTTGGTAGAGGTAACGTCACGGTGGAATCAGGTTCACATTTTCCTTCATCCCATCAGCCGAGGAGGTTCTGTTTTACCCTCAGTTTGTGTGTGCGCCTGTATTTGTTAGCAGGATTACACAAAAAGTTCTGTGTGGATTATATACCAGAGGCGGGGCACTGGACAAGGCAAACTCTGTTAGATTTTGGAAATTAACTTAATCAAATTCTGGATCCAGGATTTTTTTTTAATAGGATTCTTTGACATGGTGTAGTTGGATGATTTTTTTTCATTTTGGTTCAAAAGTCACAACATCTCTCTCACTGTGTGTGTCTGTCTCTCTCTGTCTGTCTGTCTCTCTGGGTGTGTGTCTGTCTGTTTCTCTCTCTCACACACACACAGGGTGTGTCTGTCTCTCTGGGCGTGTGTGTCTGTCTGTTTCTCTCTCTCTCACACACACACAGGGTGTGTCTGTCTGTCTCTCTCTGTCTGTCTGTCTGTCTCTCTGGGCGTGTGTATCTGTCTGTCTCTCTCTCTCTCTCTCACACACAATCTGTGTGTGTCTGTCTCTCTCTGTCTGTCTGTCTCTCTGGGCGTGTGTGTCTGTCTGTTTCTCTCTCTCTCACACACACACACAGGGTGTGTCTGTCTCTCTCTGTCTGTCTGTCTGTCTCTCTGGGCGTGTGTATCTGTCTGTCTGTCTTTCTCCTTCTCACACAAACACAAACTGTGTCTCTGTCTCTCTCTGTCTGTCTGTCTCTCTGGGTGTGTGTGTCTGTCTCTCTCTCTCTCAGTGTGTTTCAGTCTGTTTGTATCTCTCTCTGTGTTTGTCTCTCTCTCTCTCTGTGTCTCTATTCTCAGTGTGTGTGTTGGTCTCTGTATCTCTGTGTGTGTGTGTCTTTCTCTATGTTTCTTTCTCTCTCAGTGTGTGTCTGTCTCTCTCTCTCTGTGTGTGTCTGTCTCTCTCTGTGTCTCTATTTCTCAGTAGTGTTGGTCTCTGTGTGTGTGTCTGTCTCTCTCTCTCTCTCTCTCTCCCTGTGTATCTCTCTCATGGTTCTCTCAAATATTAAAAAAGTTTTTAAATTAAGGGAAAAATGTTAAATTCATTCATTCATTTTCTGAAACGCTTAATCCTAATTAGGGTCGCGGGGAGGCTGGCACCCATCTCAGCCGACTCTGGGTGAGGATGGGCTACACCCTGAACAGCTCGCCAGGCCATTGCAGAAAATATTAAATTATATAATTTAGTAATTTATTCCTAATGAGGTTCGAACCACTTAAACATGTACATTAATGTATTTAAATGTGTTTTATAGTCAGCTAATTACACACTTGCTTTGAAATAGAAAAAAAAAAAAGAATGAAACATGATATCATTTTTTTTATACTGTTATGGAAAGATGTAGCAGCCGTGTTCATACGTACACATCCTGTCTAGACCAAAATTGGCCTTCCAGCCAAGCTCCTCCTCTGCCAGGCGAGGGTCTGCATAGCATGATGCGATGTCTCCGCTCCTCCGGGGGGCGATCTCGTACGCAATCTTCAGGGGAAAAAAAAAACAAACAAAAAAGACAATTCATCAAACATGTTTTCTAATGTTTAATATAAACAGTACATTTACGCTTTTGTGTTTGATTTATGGAAATGTGATCTCTGCTGTCGCTGATAAATGCCTGCTATCGTGATTTTATTAATTATAGTGCTTTCATTATCAGGTCATATTTTGTCTTAACTTAAAGAGTGGGATATAAAATATGCATTTCTATGAGAATGACCCTTATACAGATGGTGAGAACTCCATGTACCGACAGCTCATTGGTCCGACAGACCGACTCATAAGAAGGACACCTTGCTTAAATCAGTTGGACACTTTACTCCGGCATATGAACATATTCTGGCATTTGGATCATTGTATTAAAATAGTTTTAAGGGGAAAAAAAGGAAAAACAATAGTTAAAGTAGCTTTTTTTTCTTCAAAAAGAGGGCCTTTATTACATTTCTAGTAAACTATAAGGGCACCCTCAGAGCGCATACCTCCGCCAAGCCTCAAAAATAGCACCCAATGCTGGGCCTGCTGTAATACTGCACTTCACAATCTTAAAGAATTTTAAAAATATATCAAAGATCCAAGATTTGATCCGGATCATCTTTAAAATCTACTGGGGTGCGACTCCAACCCCCCCATAACTGCAAACAAAAACCATCACCTCCTTGCTATATAACTATAACTCACTTTTCGTCCTGAAGCCTTCTCCATAGCCTTCACCATCTGTAACACGGAGTAGCCGGTACCTGTTCCCAGGTTATATATCTGTACAGAAAGGGAGAGAAACAGAATAAACGAACAGCACGAAAAGGATACGGAAAACCCATCGACTTTAAAATCTCCTAAAATACACGTCTAACGGCCGCAGCAGTAATCTGTAACCTGACCTGAAACATTTTTCAACAAAGAACCCTGATGCAGCATCATCCTTAGTGCGAAAAACTATACTAACAGCTAGCAAAAGATCTGAAGGTCATGAAGGACATGGGCGAGTTGGTGGAGTGCAAATTAACTTTTCGGCTCCCGAGTGACACAACGACACGGTGCGCGACTGTCAAGCTGGAAATCGCAGGTTCAAAAGCCCATGGGAGCTAACTGGCCGAGCTCTAACTGGAAGGAGGGATGGTACGTGCACGCCTACCTCACTACCTCAGCCATGGGAAAGGCCCAGCAGCGCCGCTATAGCCTGGGGAAGCTGAAGAGGGCAGAAATTTCACTGTTGTGCAATAGAAAGTGTACGAACATGGACGTCTAGTGTGATTCTCCAGCTGCACTAAATCTGATCAGTGGTGAAATCGGCGGCGAGAATCAGCCTCCCGGAGATCACACCTGTCTATACCAGCCGCTGTCTAAGGAGAGTGCACATTATCCTGCGCGATCCAACACACCCTGCACTTACATCTGCTGCCCTCTGGAAGACGACACAGGTCTGCCCGGGCCAGAACCTGCGGACTGAGCCTCAGCCTGCACCCCCCAGCAGTGAGGCTGCTTAATGAACACTTTACCCCCTCTCTCACCCTCCATCAAACCCCCCTACCCCCCCATACTTCCCCTCCCCGGCACCTGGATCAGAGCTGTGGGGTTTTTTCTTTTCATTCATTGCACTTTATCTTGTTTTTGTGTTTGATTTTCTGTATACCAACACCATGCCGTTTTTGTAGAAACAACGAGAATAAGTTCAGCATCTCTTCAATGACAGTAAAGAAACCGAAGGGATCGGATTGATCTCTCACTTACAGCGATCATCAGCCCATCATGGACGTCCGAGAGCTTATTCACACAAAACTGGTGAGAGCGCTTTCTCTCCGAGGGGTTCCAGGCCGGCCCCGAGAGCGCATGCCCAGCAGTTTAAGAAGATGCAGGTGGCAGCATTACACAGTGTTACAAAGGGGGCATATGCTTGCTTATGCTCCTTCCTGGTTGGTGGTGGTGGTGGTGGTATGTGATACGGAGTCAATACTTGGTGAGTGGAAATTGGCTACGACTAAATTAGGGATAGAAAAAAAACGGAGGGAATTTTTTTAATGAATTGCCGTAAAGTATTAAACGTATAAAACGCCACAAGAACATTTTTGGTTTCCTCTCGTGTCTCTTTTTCAAACACCTTTCCTGCCGCAGAGGAACAACCAAATTTAGAATTCATTCTCATGTTAAGGCTGGAAGAAAGTAAAAGAAGTGGAGTGTCCTGCAAGGAGAACTGACGGCAACCCTACCGGACACGTTTGGAACACCGACTGCACCCCAGACCTCCTTAAACACCCCCACCCACAAAAACCAAGTGAAAGACCTTTGGAAAGAATGGAGCTCATGGGAATAAATCTCGACTGAGTGGATCAACACATGCATGTGGCTGTGATGATCAAGTGTCCACATACTTTTGCCTGTGCACGTTCAACAATTACTAAGCTAAAACAAAACCAGTATAAAAACGGAGATTCGGATAGAAGTAAAGTCCCACCTTGCAGCCACAGTTGTCCTTCAGTTTCTTCAGAGCGGCGATGTGTCCCTTTGCCAAGTCCACCACATGAATATAGTCTCTCACTCCTACAGGGAAAGATGGGACTGTAAAGCAGGAAAGTACACGACGTGACTAACTTTACGCGCCCGACATCAGGAACTGCGTTCTTCTACCTGTTCCATCGATCGTCTTGTAGTCACTTCCAAACACGCTGAGAAGTTTTCGTCTCCCGATAGCAACCTGGGACACAAAAGAACCCAGCATCCATGAGCACAGAAACCATCCTGAACCACTGAAAGTGTGGGGTTCAACCCCCCAGAAATACGTTCTAATCATTCCAAAAGCCCTGGGTGTTAAAGGACCAGGTGCTGAGAAACAGGAGTGAATTACCAGGATCCTGCCTTACGGGAATGGCGAAATCTGATTGGTTCTTGATTCTGATTGGTGGAAAGTCATCGAATAATTCTTGGTATTCTTCTACAAGCCGACGTTGACGTCAGACGAGTCGAAAATGTTTCGAATGAATAATAGAACAATTATAAGGTTGGGCTTGTGTGTGATATGGAGAATTCTTTAGATCTCGGAGGATGTTATCCTCTTCGGCAGAGACAACCGTCTCGATCTGAATCATTCTTCATATCGTACTTCATCCCATTTATTAACTGCTTATTATCCACTTCACAAACTCAGGAAAAAAAGCTTTCATCAAATAACAACGTAAAAAAAAAAAAATATATTATTATTATTATTATTATTATTATTATTATTATTATTATTGTTATTGTTATATGGCATCTCGATTTTTACTGATTAAAAAGTCAGTTTTATATCCATGAAGTTATTAATAGAAACAGACTTTGTGATCTTTATTTACGCTTTCAGTACAAAATGTCATGCTTTCACTGCTTAAACATAGTAAAATACCACAATAAATATAAATAAACACAAATGGCATGTTGATAATTAGCATCTAACTCTGAGATTCCATGACGTGTCCCAAAAAATGTATCAAATCCCCTGATTGAATCAACGTAAGAATTTGGAGTTTGAAATGTCGAACCCCAGTATTTATCTCCGGTGATTAGGGGCTGGGCTCATGAGCGAGAGGTTGTGGGTTCAAATCCCAGTCAAAACCCCACAACCACAAGTGTGGCTCTGTCCACCAAGCAGTATAAACGGGTAACAGTAAATACTAGAAAGGAAACTTGCGATGGACCAGCGTCCCATTTTTTTTTAACCTCCATTAAAAGCTTAAGGACCGTATTTCCTCCAGCTATAAACATGAATAACGTGACAAGAAGAGATTTAATAAAACAGATCAATACAATCTTAACCAAATGTGCTCTGATTGGTCAGAAATGTTACCTGGGCAACATAGGGTAGAAGGTTGTTTGGGATTCCCTGAGGATCTTCACCAATCTGGCCTGAGATGTGAGCACCGATGGGGTTGAAGTACCTGAGCAACACGGCGTTCCAGCCCTGACGAAGAAATGCGATTAGTCATGAGGTCGGATTATTGTCCGACGAGCCGAAATCGAAGATGTTTATTGACGTGCTATGAAGTGGGATGGGATTCGACTCAACAGCGAGGCTAGCATGTCCGTATCACACCTAGAAGGTCCCGGGTTCGAGTCCCGCGCTCAGACGTTTATGTGTGGGGTTTGCATGTTCTCCCCGTGCTTGCGTGGGTTTCCTCCGGGCACTCCAGTTTCCTCCCACAGTCTCAAGACATGGATATTAGGGTAATTGGCTGTTCCAAATCTCCCCTGGTTGTGAGTGAGAGTGGTTGTGTGTGTGTGTTGGCCCTGCAATGGTCTGCACCCCACCTTCACCCAGTGTTGGCTGAGATAGGCTCCGGCCTCCCCAGGACAGTTTTTTTTATGATTACAGCGCTCCTTTTTAGCATTATACTTCTTCATGTTAGAACGGTGATTCCAACCACCCAAAAAAACAACAGTGTGACTTTTGCCTTGTTACCTTTTCTGCACTGCACTGGTCCCGGATCATCTCCTCGATGAAGAACTTGGTTTTGCCGTACGGGTTCGTGCAGCCTCCGGTCGGGTGCTGTTCGTCGATGGGGAGTTTCTGAGGATCACCATACACCGTCGCCGAACTACTGAACACTATATTATGCACCCCATAGGCTTGCATGACCTAAAACACACACACACACACACACACACACGTGGTATTAAATATCCAGAATATCCTGAAGCTCTGGTAGATGCCAGAACAGTCTACTAAAAATACAGATGCTACGTTGTTTGTAGCGATATTATGAAACAGGGAAACGATGCTCACCTCCAGCAGGTTGAGGGAACCCGTGACGTTCACCCTGTAGTAGCGGAGCGGTTGTTCCACTGATTCCCCGACAGCTTTCAGCCCGGCGAAGTGCATCACGGCGTAGAACGAGTGCTGGAGATCAGATACAGAGAGCACTGTCACGTACTGAAACACCACCATCTGAATCTGATCCCAACTAAAACTTTAATCCCATTTCAGGAGTCCAACTTCAATCTCAAAGCTCTGGGTTGACGTGGGATTGTATAATACTGGAAATAATCCATCAGATAAATCCTAGATCCCAGAAAATGATCTAGACAATAGATCGTGTAGTAAGTGGATTACATATAGTAATTCCGAGTAGGGGTGCGGTCCCGGAATGGGTGTATTCAGAGATCAGTTATGTGTCGCGCATAATTTAATAGGAGTAATTGTATGGCTTATAAAGTAATTAGCATCAGTAGGAAAAGTGTCCTAATTATCTTTTTTTAATCATCTACTAGATCAAAGTTCAAGCCAAAAATAACGTTAGTTTTTGTACTCATTATATTACATTACATTATATTATATATATATATATATAAGTTTTTGGTAAATTATTTAATTTATAATTGTATTCAGCACATATAATATGTACTGAGTGCACACACACATTATATATATATATATATATATATATATATATATAAATTAACTTCAGAAACCCTGAGTGATTTCTCTCTCTGGTGGCGCCATGTTGGAGCCCTCTGCTGTTGGAACCCTCTGCTGTTACTGGCGGTGCACGCGACTCCATCGTCTATTAGTCCGGTGGTTTCCGCTACTCCATCATCTATAATCACAGCAATTTCCACTACTCCTTTGGCATTATCTGGCAGTTTCCGCTACTCCCTCTTCTATTTTCGGTGGTTTCCGCAAGTTTCTTTGCTATTTTCGTTGATTTCTGCTACTCTGCTACTCCCTCATTTATAATTACGCCAGTTTCCGCTACTCCCTCTGTTATTTCCAGCAGTTTTTGCTACTCCCTCATCTATACTTAAGGCAGTTTCCACAACTTCTTTAGCCATTTCTGGCAGTTTCCGCTGCTCCTTCAGCCATTTCCGGAAGTTTCCGCTACTCCTTCAGCCATTTCCGGCAGTTTCCGCTACTCCTTTAGCCATTTCCAGCAGTTTCCGCTACTCCCTCAGCTATTAAGTTTCCTCAAGCAACGTGATTCCTTTTTTCTCTTGAAATGTTTTCTTCAATGCCAAACATCTACACTTGTACACAGAAGCCAAAAGAATGTGTTATGAATATGCACTGCTTCCTGGATGGGTCGGATTCAAAAACTGGTTCACCGTCCGCCGCATTTCTGCAAAAACTTAAGATCGCTCTATGATAACATGGTGCTTTATTAACTGGAAGCTCTCTTAGAACAGCAGAGACCAGCAGAAATACCAGAGGGAGGCCTGAATGACCAAAAACTGATGCTGTTCATAGGCAACATATCGGAATTCCAAAGTCGAACTGCATACTTTTCCATAAAATCTCACTGGAACGCAAGATACGACTTGCTCAACTCTCCATACAAACAAACAAACAAACAAACAAATAAACGAATAAATAAATGAATAAAGAAACAAACAAACAAACAAACAAATAAACAAACACACAAACACTATCTAAATCTGGGACTAATAATAGCACGTGAATAGGACCTAATGTTTTGTTTGCGTTTAAGTTGTAACGTTATTTAAACCTCAACAATTAAGACCATGTGCAGTTGACAGACCACCAAATTCTCTACGGGAATGTGGGTGTGTCTTTGTGTGTCTGTTTTTATAGCACCCATATACAGCATGTTTAAATATTTTAAAGTAACCTGATGTGACTTCTGAGGAAGCCTCACTGTTTTCAGTGCAATTATTAAATTATTTTCCCCAGCTGGGAGCCCAGTT
>JAOUQZ010000002.1:24655601-24667187 GCA_028564935.1 Neosilurus hyrtlii
GGTTTTTTTTTACTGCCAAGGAAATATTCTTAACAAACGGTCTGCGTTTCAATGATTCCACAAAATCTTCCGAACTTCCACGGAGAATATTTAAGGACGTGGACGTGTGTGTATCCCTCGGTATTCTTAAAACACCCACAATCCTGCGCGCACATTGATGACGTGGCATGTTTGAACTGCAGCGACCTTGACAAAGAGAAACAACATTTTTGGATGAAGCTAAGGACAAGAACGAGGCATCCCTGAGGGAGCGACATGATTTAAATACAGATGTTTCTGTAAATGTCTTCATGTTAGTTTAATTTTCAACATATAACATTAATTCTCGAGATATCTCGCGAGAAGTGATGCCTGCATAGTCAAGGAAGCCTCCCTGGAGGGTGTGTCCTTCACACCATAACACAATAAATATTTACAATATTTATTTACTTATATATATATTATATAATACAATATTTATTTACTTATATATATATATTATATAATACAATATTTATTTACTAATATATATTATATAATACAATATTTATTTACTTATATATATTATATAATACAATATTTATTTACTTATATATTATATAATTCATATTTATAATAATATTATTATTAATATTATTATTATCATTATCAATATTATTATTATTATTAGTATTGTTATTATTATCATTATTATTACTATTATTATTATTTTGCTTATATTTACAATAAAATATGACCTATCTGATAAAGTCATTGCACTTTTATTCAGATATAATAATATCCAATATCAGGAGATTGTTGTTATGAATGACAGCAGTTGTGTTTGACAGGAAACATGAAATAAAACTAAAATTAACTAGAGAGGTACCTACGTCAGGGAAAAATGGATTGTGACATGGCATACTTACGATTAAATGCCTCCTCCCTAGTGGGCGTCCAATGAACATTTTCCCTCATATTAAGGATGGACTTGCATGGATCACTTCCATAATGTTATGGGTTCTTGCCAGGCTCATACCCCACTCCACCACCAAACTCGGTGAAAATCAGTTCAGTGGTTTTTGTGTAATTCTGCAAACAAACATACTGGAGAGTACATAACCGCCCGAAAAGCTGCTGTAATAACTAAAAACAGAACTGGACATAACACTGACTGCTGCAAGTCTCGCATACACTTGTGGAGCTCACCTGTCACTCTCATGCTTGAAGAGCAATTTAACCCAAACTTAATACAAGCTTGCATACATCATATACCTATTTGCACATCAGAACACTCTACTGTTATCCCCAAATTCTTTGGGAGGAGATAAAAAAACCCCAAGTAATTTATTTTCACTCAGAGGGGTAACACTACTGTGAAAAGTCACGCATAATTCACGTGTGTGCAGCAGTCAACACACAAGCAATTTGCATATGAATGAACAGTGGGACATACCATTCGTTCGTATAAACAAGTGGAAGCTTGTCTGATGTATGTGAACAGCAGCTCATCGTGTGTAAATGTGCCTAGGCTTATTTTATGCAGAAGTTAACTAATTTATATCTGATTTGTTATTTATAGCTGTATAATATTATTTTTGTCGTTATCTTGCCTTATATGAACTGAGGAATTTACATCCTTTTCTTGTGATTTCACTCACGCATGGGGGTGAAACAGACTTCACATGTGGCCATTTCAAACTGGCTAATGCAAACTATTAAACAGATTTTAGCAGATTGCAACTTCAAAAATGTAAGTAAAACCCACCTGATAATGAAACTATACATACATTCATGTGTAATAGGAGAGTTTGGAAGACCTGCCTTTCATGTCATTTTAATAAATAAACTAAATAATTTGTTTTGGTGTGGTTTTTTGCTTTGTGTTCCCATCTATTGTAAATAAAAAGTTATTTGGCTCAGGCTCAGTGAAGTGTCTCAGGTGAGGGGGTCACATCTTTTTGAGAAGCGCTTCTTCTTCTTCTTCTTCTTCTTCTGGTTTTAGTTTACTTAAGATTTAATAGTTGTTCTTGGTGATGTTTCACTGCATCAGGTGGCGTTTTATCTCCTAAAGTACTTTATGAACACTGAATATGAGAGAAATTTAATCACCTACAACAATGTAGTCAAAATAGCAGCTTTACATTTTTTTTCAATTCAGTTTCGCTCATTATAATTTTTAGCAAAATGATTTTTATATTGAAAAGAAATCAAAATAAATAAAACCAGACATTCAATTAAACTGTTTTTATATTCCTAAATAAACGATTGTTATGTATGAGTTTCAGTGAGAGAAATGTACCCGATGTATAAATGTACAACAAAAGCAAAAGTCGAACTACATGAGCAAATATGAAATATACATTATAATTATAGAAACAGAAATTCGGCCTGGTTGATCTCATAGACGTCTAAATACGTAGACTGGACTTTTGATTATCAGTGTGCTGTGCAGCGTCAACTTCACGCCATCTTGGACAATGTTCCTTCGGCATCGATAGCATGAATGGTAAGAAAAGGAGGGTTTCGGGACAGAATGCTTTGTGGTAAGCTGTAAAAATTACAGGAACCAACACATTACACAATAATAACATTTCACAAGTAAGTGACAATGACATGCATAGACAGCCGTATAAACCCATGTTAGAAAAGAGCGTGTTCACGTGAGTGTGAGGATGGTACTGGTGTTTTTCACTGAATGCCTCATGTGCATGTGGTCGATTATAGTAGGAGTCAGTACTTACCTGTTTATGTATGAAATAAATGTAAACTCATTATTCAAATATATGGGTTTATGATCGAGAACATGATCTTTTCAGTATGAAAAACACTCCTGCAACAATTCAGTATTACATCTACATGTACATTTGTCATTTGTGTGTCTAGATCTGTGTTATATTATATTATGTCCCAAATAGTCACTGTGTATACATATATCATATAGATGTACATGTGTGTACAACATCCTGAATGCTGGTGTATTTGCTGCACAGTCATGGAAGAACAGTAGGACATGTTGCAAACAAAAACGGGTTATTTCAGGGTTACTGACATGACAGCGACAGAGAATGGCAGCGTGTAAGAGGACCTGTCAGTTGAATAATAGCAGGTTAACCTGTTTTAGTTTGGCAGATCTGCATATTATTTGATTCATTGTTAAGTTTTCTTTATTTTTTGTCCTGTTGTTGTATTATTTAAGTTCTTTCAATGTTATCTTACTTGTCGGTACATTTTGTTCCATATTTTGGTACTAAAATTTAGTTGGACTGAAACGCGTGAGAGAAAGAAATGAGCTAAATAAATTGTCTAGAAATTATTTTATTTATTTTAATTGATTTTTATACCAACAAGTACCATCCATAAACAAATATATATATATATATATATATAATATTAAAACAGAGTGATTGGATTTAATAGATGTAAACAAGATCATACTCTAATTACTGGCAGATTCATTGGTTTTCTATATATTTAACTGTTCTATTAAAATAATAAGTTTATTTTTTAACTTGTTGCAATAAGTTTTCTACAATAAACAACATTAAAATATACAGCACTATCTGAATAAAAATTTTGCATGTTGCAAATAACATGATTTGATGTGGGACAGTTACACTGTTTATAATTCGTTAAACACATGTATTTATTGTATATAATGTAGTATGCGTTCCGTACCAATAAAAATAAACACACTGATACCATGATATCATGTTATGTGCCAAATAAACCCACAGATCCCTTTCTAGGGGCATTAAAACGTTTCCTTTATGCTCACTTCACTTCCCCACACTGTTTCTATAGCAAAATCCCACAAGCAACACTCTCCAAGATGGCGTCAAGTTGACGCCGCGAGAGCGATGCACGACCGGTCCGTTGTGTTTAGACGTCTATCGTTGATCTAATGATGATGACGTGTGATGAGAGCTTTTATTATGAAGGACAGATCATAAACGAAGGAACAAAAAACCCAGACTTTGCTGTTGCCACAGAGATGGAATACTATGGGATGTCGGTGGCTGTTGCCATGTGTTCAGTCGCGTGCTGTATATACACTGAAGCACTTACATTAAGCTCATGTACAGATTCAGAAATGGGAATGGGATCAATTCTGAACGTCTTTTGTGTAATAGTACTGAACTTGTTCAGATCGCTTAATCCTGTCAGGGTCACGTGGAGGATGGAGCCTATCTCCGCCGACACTGGGCAAAAGCAGGGTACACCCTGAACAGCTCGCCAAACCATTGCAGGGGCACATACACCACTATTCACACTTACACTCACACCCAGGGGGACTCGAACCCGGGACCTTCTTACAGTGAAGTAGACGTGCTAACCGCTACACCACCGTGCCGCCCCAGCAGTGTTTAATAAGTTTATAAACTCACAACACGATCACTAAAGAACAGATAGAAGCACAAACCACGTTAAAGAAAATATTTCTTTATTAATAATGTTATTGACTTTGGCACGAGATGGACGTTTTAATATATACATCACATTCAAGGCACTTTAACAGCCACTTAATGATATTCAATAGTTAATACAGAAGTGTTAGAGTTCATCACACGAGCAGCAGCAGTTATGATATTTTTGAAACCCACAAAAGTAAGAAATGCCATGCAAGAGTTTATTCTGAAGCCCATGATTCTTAGGAAGTCGTTATTTTGCTAATAATCCAAACACAATGTGTCCAGACCCAATCCTGTGAAGATTACACCACGTTCAGCGACTGTGACCAATCAGGTGTATTAACACTTAAACCCAGGGAAACATACCGTATGCTGCAAAAGCTGAACACAAACCAGTCTGGAGATGCTTATAACTGTGAAAAAGCCCTGGTCTGCTTTCTGGGAGCTGTTTGCGTGAACTTTTAGAGAACAGAAGTCTGTAAAATAACAGCACAGAGTAATTATGGAACTCCAGAAGCCCTCTGACATGTCGATACTTGAAGAACGTTATCAGTGCTCCTATCTTTGGAAATATACCACAGAGTGACTCACAGTTACCTTCCCACTTCTACTTCTAGCTTTTACACAGACCATAAATGGAGTCTATCTCATCTGAAACTGGGCGAAGGCAGGGAACACCCTACAGCTCGCCAGTCCAACGCAGGGCCAACACACACATCCGTTCAACCTCGCGCCTCACTTTCAGGGGGCAATTTGGAAAGGCCAGTTAGCCTAATGTGCACGTCTTTGGATTGCAGGAGGAAACCGAAGAACCCGGAGGAAACCCATGCATGCATGGGTAGAACATAAAAACTCCACGCAGAGACACCCTCGTCAAGCCCGGGACTTAAACCTATGACCTTCTTTCTCGGAGGCAGCCGTGCTAATCACTACACCACAATGCCGCCCCAGCACTTAGCTAACGTTTGCAGTTAAAGTTTTCTGAAAAGCTAATGTTACTGACTGGACGCCATTTGTTGACATTTGTTAGCATACCTCTGTTCGTGAACGTGGGTGAATGTGTACTGGACTTCACACTCGGCATGAATGACGTGATGATGATTATGGTTTATTAACATTGTGCTACATCACTTCACTGTTGCAAACAGTAACAATTATGTTAGCGGCTATTTTTTCCTCAATTTGTTTAATTTGCCGCCATCATTCTTTGTACATGTTGAATTACAAATAAAATAAAAATTGTGACCTGACAGTTTTATAATAATATCAGTAATTATATCTATGAATAATATTTTCAGAAAACCCCTAATTTGTTTTAAAAAAAGTATTGTGGTATAAAACTTCCACACCACAACACCAGAGGGCGCCATTGTCAGAATTCTAGCTTGTATTTAAGCTTAGGTCACTCATGGTTCTGGGATGGAACCTACCCTGAAGTAGGAGGTAAAACATGGTCAAGTCCCTAAAACTGGTGTTATAGAAACAAAGACTGTTTCAGTTCCGGCAGTGCGAACACACAAAAAGGGGGTACTTTCTCCAACAGTTCTAAGAACTACAACAACTTTCACTGGTCTGATAGTGCCTATTATTTCTTATTTATGGGAGGAGTCTTCAGTTTTTAGATTGTTTGGAGTTTTGTGGATTGTCGGTCACATGACAAGCTGTGTGATTTTTTCCCCCTTTTTGTCATATCAATTATAAAACAGAGGAAAATCTGGTGAAGAAAAAACTGCTTGTAGCTGCTATAATGTAAGTGATAACAGGAACTAACTTGCTCCGCGGATGTTCCACAACATTAAAGATCCGATGTTTTTTTTTTTTTAAATAAATAAAATTGTAACTGTTGGCAAACTGTGTGGTTTAAGAGGAAGAAAACACTTTGTGACTTGCTGTATTGTTATAGGAAAACAACCTATAATACGTTTCATGCTAAAATTCATTTAGCACCCAAATACTACAGATAGTAAACATACCTCGAGATGCCACCATGTTTGTCCGGAAACGGATTTACGTTGCAGTTTTATTTGTTTCTGTTTTTAATAAATCTGTCGCAGGTGTCCGGTTGTACAAAAATCTGAGATGAAAATGCCGCAACGTTTCAGCCCCTCTTTATTACGCACCTCAGTCGAACAGAAGGTTTGTCCAATATGCTGTTGCTATGCGGTATCCAAGCATGTGACCTCTAACTGAAAAGGGCCCATTTTTTCATTCACACACCCGACATATAAGAATATTCCTTTTTAAATTTTAAATCTTAATCCCGGTCATGAGAGTGTGTGCTGTCAGGTGCTGTGGTTCGGTCCAGATGACTCGCCTTTTTTGTTTTTTTCCCCCTCACATCACGATCCTTTCTTCACATGGAAGCAGGAAGTCGTTTCGCGGAACACCTCGTTGAGGAGTTTGGTACAATTTCACCCGAGTCCAGAAAAAAACAAAACAAAACAAAGTGCGTATGATATATTCTGCAGAGGTCACATCTCAAAATGGCGGTATATGCTCTCCACGTATCCCAGAACCCTTTGCCAGTCGGGGCCTTCTGTCTTCAGCATCTCGTCTGCAGTCTTAAAGGAAACACAGTTTAAAGGATGGGTCTGATTACACACTCGGGATTCAGAGGACACTTAGCATCAGTCTGAGAATTAAAGAGAAATACGGAGTCTGAATGCACCAAACTGACCTTCTGAGTAAATGAAAATTACTATTTATTAAGTCTTGTGAAAAACTCGGTTAAACTTGGGATACATTTTTGTGAGATGTCCCATGTAATAGGCAGGCCTCTAAGCGACGCTCCACTCGGGGGACAGACCCCACGTCCCACTGTCTGTCACGATATCCCACCGGTGTCACATGATCCTCCGTGACATCATCACCTACTGATTTTGTTTTATTTCCACCCTGGGACATCCCATCCACTTAGCTTTACACACTGCTTCTAGTTGGTGATATCTTCATAAATATTTTTTATTCATTCTCTAAACCGCTTAATCCTAATTAGGGTCGCTGGGAGGCTGGCGCCCATCTCAGCCGACTCTGTGCGAGGGCGTGGTACATCCTGAACGGCTCGCCAGACCATCGCTGGGCAGAAACACACACACAACCATTCACACTCACACTCACATCTAGGGGTGATTTGGAACAGCCAATTAGCCTACTGTGCATGATTTTGGACTATGGGAGGAAACCGGAGTATCCGGAGGAAACCCATGCAAGTTCGGGGAGAACAGGCACACAGAAACACACGGAACCTGGGAATCGGACCCAGGACCTTCTTGCTGTGATGCGGACGTGCACAACGCCACCGCGCCGCCCTCGTCAAATTTTCATTCATTCATTTACTCGTTTGCTAAACTGCTTATATATTTGTGACTCAGAAAGTCAGCTTGGTGCTCGAAGCCTCATTTTGTGGTGATGAGAGACGTGTGTGCACAATAAATCACATGTATGACATAAGCAAATTCAGTGCCGTGTCATATCCCATGTCCTCCATCAGCTCGATTTAACGATGGGACTGTTATAGAAAAAGAAATAAATCATTTTTAAACTGTAGGAATGACTCTGCCCCATGAACCTGTACATCAGAACATGATGCACTGATGATTCCTTAAAGATGCAGCTTTATATCATCACCCTAAATGCTGAGAACCAGAGGGGTCTAACCAACAGAAAGCTGCGTTTGTGAGAAATTACATGAAAGGTCTTCCTCCATTCATTTTCTGAACCGCTCAATCCTAATTAAGGCTGCGGGGAGGCTGGCGCCCATCTCAGCTGACTCTGGGCGGGACGCTTCACGCCCTGGACGGCTCGCCAGGCCATCGCGGCATGAAGGTTTCTGCCTTATTAAAAAAATAAATAAATCAGAGGTAATGCTCACGATATGATTCAGGGTCATAAGGAAGATGAAGAGACCATTCTGGCACTCATAGACCTCATCATTTTTAATTTTTTGTGGGATAGACCATTATGGCTCAAAGCCCTTCACATATTCTTTCTATAATTGCTGATTATTTAGTAATTAATAACAACAATTTAATTTGATGACAGCTCCAAATGAATCTCGTCGGGAAGTGCGTGTACGTTCATGTTGAACATTTCTTCCATGGATGTGTAATAAACATTCTGAAAGATAACCAAGGAATTTATTGTGGTACGTGGAGTCTATGGGGCAGAATTATAAACGATAAAAATGCTTCAGTATAATAAAAAAGTAGGTAAATGTTCACAGATTTCATAGAAAGTGATCAGGCTGTTCAGGGGCATAAACACAGGATCGCCAGCTCTGGTTGCCTTGGTGACCTGCATGCATTTTTTTCCCCCAACTTCTAAAATTTTCCTGAGTGAAACCATAAGTAACTACTTCACTGCAGGAATAACTTAAATATTCACTCATTCATTTATTTGCTGAACCGTTTAATCCTACTAGAGTCGCGAGGTGGCCGGAGCCTATCTCAGCCGGTTCTGGACGAAAGCGGAGTACACACTGAACGGTTTGCCAGTCCAGCTGTACAGCACTTACACCCAGGGGCAACCTGTAACAGCCAATTAGCCTACTTTGCATGTCTTTGGACTGTGGGAGGAAAACGGAGTACCTGGAAGAAATCCACGCAAAACATGGACACTCCACAGAGGAAGCACCCTCGCTGAGCCCTTGGTGGCATCTGTCAATCAACAGTATCTTCCTACTCTGATTGGTTATCACTTAAATAGTGTCACCTTAAAGTTCGGCTCAGTTCAACTCCGTACACATTCACTTCGGGTCACTTTGGAACTCTGTAACGTCTCCATCACTCCAACTCTGAGTCTAATGTCACGTTTCAGACGCAGTGAACAGGAAGAGAAAGTTTTGGGTTGCACTGTTGTTGGAACAAAGACAGTTTCATAATCTCATCCGAGAGTGGACGCTGAGAGACAGGATGCTGGGCAACAAGAAAGTAAGAGAGCAGTGCTCGTGGTGTTGTGTGCCCATGGGTGAAATGTGAAACGTGGCGGACGTGAGCGCATCTGGGGCCATTTTGAGGGTTTTGTTGTGTGACATCAAACCCAATAAAACCCAATTTGATTGGTCAGTTGGTCACGTGACCGTTTCTGCATGTTTCGCAGTAAATAAATTGAATCCGAATTTAATTTCCTTTATCACCGCAAACTTAGTGCTTGGTGTGTACAGACTGAAAAGAACTGCAGGAATTGAGACGGAAGAATTCAGACCTTTAGTGTGGATTTATTTTTGGAGTACGATGACTCACCAGTGATGCGGCGATTCCCACACTCTCTCCTGTCTGAAATGCCAGCAAGAGGTTTTCTTTCTGAGAACAAAAACATCATCATCATCATCAATTGTTCTTTCAGTGGTCAGAAAGAGTGCAAAGACTTTTTCACAGCATCCTATGAGAAACATTTAGATCCCTGACACTGGCGTCTCCTTACATAAAATATATAACATCTCCTTACAAAAAACACACATCACCCAATCAAGGATTAGACTTGTTTGCCCGCCACACCAATCTAAACGAGCTGTTACTATACAAACAAGCATTCGTACGAGTCGTTAATATGAACCCGTAACTGTCAGAGCTGCTGTTATGGAAACTGAGTTAACGCCTCCTGCTGAACATCCAATCAGAAACCAGTAAGTGGCTCCTGCTGACCCAAAGTTTCTAAAGTGGAAGAAAATCTCAAACTCTTCTTAGCTGCTCTCAGACTGTCGTGTACACGGTGTGTTGGTGTCCTATACAGTATGAGAGTGTGTGTTACCTTGTTGTCTGGCCTTAGCGTGTTGTAGGGAATGTGTGATGGGAGGTAACTATGATACACGGCGCAGAAAGCCAAGCCGTCCATCCAACTACTGCTGAAGTTCGTAATCTCAATATTCTGGAAAAAAAGAAGAATTATTCTTATTATTATTCTTATATGCTTCCAAAAGATATATAACCGAAGGCCAGGTGGATATCGCTTCAGTCGAGGGGAATATTCAGTGATATCCACCCAGCCTGAGGGGAACAGTTCAGGATTCAAGAATTTATTCATCACATGCTTGGTTGTACAAGTACAGCAGCAGAGAAATGAAGAAGGAACTACAAAATCAGCTGCTGTCCAAACTTAAGTAATGGGGCAAACAAAGCTAGAATAAAAATGAAGGATGAAATAAATATTTATACAGCTAATAAAAAGTTATGATGACAATAATAATAATAATAATAATAATAATAATTCACTCATTAATTTTCTAAGCCACTTAATCGTAATTAGGGTCGCAGGGAGGCTGGTGTCTATCTCAACCGACTCTGGGCAAGGGCAGGCTACACCCTGAACAGCTCGCCAGGCCATCACAGAATAATAATAATAATAATAATAATAATAATAATAATAATAATAATAATAATAATAAAATCAGAGGAGAAGTATAAAAGTGCCACAAAATACAGTAAAATAAAAAGTAAACCATGTACAGAAACACCAGCTGGTTCTGTGACAGTACAAAGTCTGAACAGTGTAAGCAGTTTAACATCCTGAAGGCCATATTGTGTAGCTTTCCTTGTATGCTTTTGGGACAGCATTTTATATAAGTAAGTTTTTGATTCAAGAATTATCCTGAGTTTGCGAGGTGGATAATATCAAATATACCAAGATAGTGAGCCAATCAGATCATGCCATTCCTGTGTAATTAATTGTACTATTAAGAGATATTTATTAGTGATGTGAATCCAACATCAAATCACGATTCAATTTGATTCCGATTCTTGGGGTGACGAATCGATTCAGAATCGATTCTTGATTTAAACCGATGTTTGATTCATAACCATTACAAACAAAGGAGATAATTTCACGAGTAACTACATTCTTCTATAAGCCAGGAACGACTCTCCTATAAGAAAGAAATGATATTACTACACAGCTGGTTTTGTAGACGTACTGATCCGCTTTGCTCATTCAGAGTCGGTTGGGAGTTTAGTGAAGTGATGGAGTGTGTGTTGGTCAGGAGTTTGTCGTGCTTCTGCTCCGGTTCTTTTAGCTCCGGGTGATGGCGTAAGATGTGGGTTCGGGGATTTGAAGCGTTCACAAAATACTTGACTTTTATTTTGCACATTTTGCACATGTCATGTCAAGCTCCTTCTTACCCGGAAAATGTGAAGTGCAAGCATTTTCCTTCAGCGAAGACGGCGCTGGCTGTATTTCTTTTTCCTCATCCATGTCAAAGC
This sequence comes from Neosilurus hyrtlii, assembly GCA_028564935.1. Taxonomy (NCBI): domain Eukaryota; kingdom Metazoa; phylum Chordata; class Actinopteri; order Siluriformes; family Plotosidae; genus Neosilurus; species Neosilurus hyrtlii. Next base: position 24,667,165 of record JAOUQZ010000002.1, read on the forward strand.
TCGGCTAAAAGCTACCGTGTTTC
>JAOUQZ010000002.1:24676737-24688863 GCA_028564935.1 Neosilurus hyrtlii
GGGTAATCTATCATCAGGAGTGGTGGGGTTGGGTAATCTATCATCAGGAGTGATGGGATTGGGTAATCTATCATCAGGAGTGATGGGATTGGGTAATCTTTCATCAGAGGTGGTGGGATTGGGTAATCTTTCATCAGAGGTGGTGGGATTGGGTAATCTATTTGTAGTAGTGAGTGGGATTGGGAATCAATAAAAACTTTCTGCAGGAGTGGACATGATTAGTGAGACCTCTTGGGATTGCTCAACATCTATGCAGGCTTGAACGATATTATTTAATAGCATCAGCAAGAACAGGCAGGTTTGGTCAGACTGAAAACTAAAAGCCCTGTCCATCGAATGCACCGACTTGAATAATAGTTGAAAGATCTGACCATAAAAAAAAAAAATGGTCTGCATTATATAAAACATCATCATGTTTGATAAGACAAGTAACAGAGAAGCACTCAGTGTTTTTAGATGTAATCCTTTCACTCCAATCATATCCTGCATCATGAAGGACAGAAAGTTTTAAAACGCCACACCAAACTTTTCTTGAATCAAAAAGCATTTATTGTAATTTGCCTTCATGATGGAGTCGTCCTTGCAGTGACCTTCATTTCTGGACTGACCGTGCGAGCAGCATGGAAATAATGAGCGCTCGGGCCTGCACTGAAGACTAAATGTCACCGTCCAAGCAGTAAGGGCAGGGAGTAGTGAAGGCCAGCTGACATTTACTGCTAAGATAATTAGCCACAAAGAGGCTAAAGCCAAAGGCTACTCATTATGAGTGGACCAGACATTTTGATCGATAATTATGTTTATGAGCACAGTATTGTAGAAATTATAATCAGCACGGGTCAACTGACAGGTTCCGCAAATTTTAAAAAGGTCTTACGTTGACTAAGGTTAAACATCAAAACTCCTGAACTTTAATAAAATGTAAATAGATCAAAGATCTTCTGCTTCCCAGGTTCAGTTACATTACTGAGAAATGCAAATATGGGTAACAGTTAAGATTTCCCAATAATAGACTTAAATACTTGTAAATATCCAGAATAAGCTAAAAATGGCAGATGAAACACTAATTTTTAATTCTTTTATTTTGACGAAAGAGTGCCCTGATATCTGATATAGGAAAAAGGATCAGAAGAGGCGTGACAGAACTGAATCATGATACTAGAAGCTTGCTTTAGCTTTGGGTAGCTCCTTCTGTGACTACTTAAACAAGCAACTTACTACGAGACTAAAAAATATTACAAATATTAATTCGGCAGGGAAGCTCCTGAAGTTTGGTTGACTTGACATGTAAGGATTCTCTAACTCAAGAATAAATATAATAATAATAATAATAATGGGTTGTGACTGAGAGCACTGTAATTAGGCTTTTAAAAACGTCACCGATCCTGTGGCTACGCTTCAGAAAGTTGTGGGTTAATGTTGAAGGCGTCAGGTTACAGCTTGGAAGGTCACAAGTTGACATCTCAGCACCAAAATCTTTAACCTTCACACGTGTCTTGTTTCGATATTAAACTCGCTTTGAATATACACATGGCCGTGCGATGGCCTGGCGAGCTGTTCAGGGTGTACCCCGCCCTCGCCCAAAGTCGGCTGAGATGGGCGCCAGCCTCCCCGTGACCCTAATTAGGATTAAGCGGTTCAGAAGATGAATATACACATATATAAATATTGTTTTTATTGCCACATTAATGTTGCTGAGCCTCGACCTGACCAACTGGAGCAACAATGCCATGAAGATTACTCCCATGATGCATTTCCACATTCTGGAAAATCTGATTGGGAAAGTCTTGACACCATCCAACCTGTAAACTGCAGCACCACATTCATTCATACACCTGCAGGTTTACACCCTCCAGAGTACATGGCTCCCTCCTCGCGCTCCTCTTAATATTAAACTACAAGCAGTGCGTAGAACTCTGCAGGTGGGATGTCCCAGTCTCCATTAGATGGGACATCCTACGATGAACGGGACCAGGAACTGGAAATGAAGTCACGTCGGTGTTTCCATTCGCAAGGGAAGAACTTCAGTCATCCAGTAGCTGAAGAGAGTGCGGATCACGTCCGTCTCGTCTGCGGGGAAAGAGCGAGAGAAGCACCTTTACTTAACTTTAATGGCATCATCACGTAAATGAAAGATAAATAAGGGTGATGCAACAGCCAGAGGACGGTAAAGTGCCCGTCTTTATTTTACAGTATGGTGCACAGAAGTGATCTGGCTTCAGAATCAACTCTATAAGCGCCAATTTAATAAACAAGTTCTAAAGGAGTGGCCCGTTCTGTGGGTGATCCATCAACGTATCTACCCCGGGATTCCAGAAAATTCTCTCCCTTCTAACACACGCTCTCTTTTTGGTGTCTCCATACCAGAATGTTCAGAACTTCTGAGTTAAGAGACACCCGGACACTCGCACCCTGCATCTCTCTTGCACTAAACAAATTATCAAAGGGAAACTCGACACCTATCAGTTAGTCCTTCCCAATCACATGACTGCCAACCAGAGAGGGCAAAGGTCACCACACGCATCCTTCGAGACACGTGATGCCAGCCAATATTTTCAAACTACTGTAAATTCATAGGTCAGGAGTGGCGCAACACACTCAAAGGAAAGAACTATCGGCCCCACTGTACTGTATGCACGAGCTCACAGAAGCCCATGATTGGCTAATGACACAGGCTCAAAGACACAAACCTCTGGGTGACAGGGGGACGTTTTCTGTTTCGCCACTCGAGAGCCTTCAGTAAATCCTGACAGGTGTGTTTTAACACCAAAAGAGGGTTTATGCTTGTGTAACTTGTTCGTAAATCTGGTGCCGTCTTTAGCTCGACAATGCTCTGTAGTATATTTTTATAAAAAATTGTCCTACAGTGTCAGAACTCACTCTGTTCATAACTTGTAGTTATAAGCTTCCATTCCACTATTAGCCAACATTAGATTCAAGGTCCGGATGCCAAAAATGTCTCTCCGGATCATCTACATTTAGTTGAATACGAACGGCATGTAAATGTAACTATTACTTGGGGCTATCAGTTGCACCACGAGTCCCCAGCGCAGGTCACATAAAGTATATCAGTCCACCAAACACTGGAAATCTACAGGAGGGATGGATCGGGCACTTCCAAGGGCCGAAATTAAACTTCAGGCACAGATTCTGTAGTTCACTGGTTCTTCCTCTGCTGGTTCGCATCAGTGTGCTGTCAAGAACATCGGAAAGATCTGAACGACGTTGCAATCAGTACAGAACAAGCGCGGCGTTAGCCATAATAACGAAACGCGTACGAGTGCTGGGACACTTCACTCCTTTTAGAATGTAATGACAGACTTCTAACACTAATCAGGGATTTTTATTCTGTAGAAAAGGTCTCCTTCTCGTACTGTAATATATCCCTACCCACTTCTGACCGGCGAGGACAGCGTCCGCGTGTGAGTCTACAGCTGACGATTTCTTGTGACGATGCAACTCTTGCTTTTAGTTTCTGACGCGATGATTTTAAGTAAAAAAAGGTGCACAAGTGACCCTACAGGAGGAAATGGTGTACATTTAACGCTCAGCCTTGATATTCCTTTCAGGAAGTTATTAGTGCAGTGGGCTTGATGTAAAAATAGTTCAAATGGTGATACAAGCATGAAATTGGCACCGGAGTTCAAAATCACACTATTCTATCATAAAGAGCAATTCCATGAAAAATGGGTCATGACCAGGCAAAAATTATTTTCAGTCATAGATTCCGAAAGGTTTATGCATGACATCATTTTCACATATGTAGTGGCACCCCAGAGTCCTGACCGTAACCCTATTGAAAGTTTCCGGGATGTGATCTGGAGGACTGATATTCGTTTTGTCTCCGGCTGAGCGCGTCTTCACCTCGGTCTGCTCCGACATAACATCAAGATCTTCCGTCAGTCACGGCCGGGGAGAAAAGAAACACTGCTGATTGTTGTGAACGGTCCTCTTTAATCACGGATGATGGAGTCATAAACGGCGCGTTGAGAGTTTCCTGACAGTAATGACATGATAATGTACGGGATAACGCGCCGAATGATGTGTTCGATTGCGTGGAACATGCTCCGATCTTCACTCACTCGTGCGATCGGGTGAACGTTTGAAGAGGTCATGACTTGTATTCGGCTTCTCTCTCATGAGGAGGATGCACTGCTCCTTTAAACGGATTTTTGAAGGACTTACTGACATGAATACGACTTGTTTGAATAAATATGAGTAAAGTAATGAGGAAATAAATACAGTTTAATGAAATAGAGACGCACTCATAAGCTGATTTTACAGACGGAACAACTTGCACCCGGAGCACTTTCCTACGTGGTAATGCCATCACTTAAATCGATGGCAAGCAGGAAGTGAGAGTGACAACACTCAAGCGAACCACTGAAGAACCTCCACCCATTTGCTACGGAAGCCCGTGAAATGATCTCATAACCCGGATGGACGCTACAGTGCGCACACAAACCCTCCTTCTTGACACCGATCGCGTTCAGACGGCGAGTTGTGCCTGGAACAACTTGGCGCTGCCTTGAAAAGTGGAGCGTGTTGCGCCCGAGTCACTATTCGAAGTGTGACGTTATGCTTCCCTACACTTCCCTTCACTCACCTTTTGGCAGTGTGGAAGTGTGAATGAAATCCTGCAGCACGTCGTGTAACTTCTCCACCTCCCTCCGACGCAGCAGCGCTCTGAGCCGACACAGAACGGACAGAGCAGCAGGGGGCGATGTGATGTCTGTCAGACGGGAGAAGAGCGACTCTGCTGCGCTGAGGAAGACAGCGGGATCGCTCGTACTGTGGGAGCCTGGAGGAGGAGGCAGGAGATTTGAGTGAAAGAAAAAACATTTGAGTTACATTAGATAACCTTTGTTGAACAAACGGCTCATTAGCAAATAAACGATCAAAAATACTTACCTAGCATGCTAATTTCACTACTTTAAGTGTAACTGTATCACTGTACTGTGGTTTTGGATGTGTGAGATTGGAGCTTCTCTTTGAGTTGCAAACAACATATAATTGAAAATGAGTGCAATCAACATACAGTGTAATTTTTTAAATAAAACGCAGCATTTTTTAAATGACGCAGCGAAGCACAAAACAGTTGATTATACGTCTTTAACCAACTGATGGTGTATTCAACCCATAAAATGCTGATTTGCATTTAAAATAATGTCTATTTTCTCACGATTAATAACAAGTACTTTGGAGATTAAAAAATAAATAAAAAAAATGATGTAAGCAGTAAAAAAAGTCTTTTAAACTGCTTACATTATTTTAGAAATTTACTCGTACTTGTATAGTAACAAAGCTCTCATATTTTCCATTCCTGGTCATAAATATTTGCCCTTATTCAATAATTAAGGAACCACCATGACATGATCTCGCATCAGCACAACCCTTTTCTCTTCCTGCTTCTTCATCTCGACTTTTCTGCACCTGCTTCTGCATCTCCTCCTAACTGCTGCTGCACTCGACCCAGGACTCCCAATAAGATCATACTCTTCATCTATCATCTTCTACACCTGTATACTGTAAAGATTTATAATCCCAGTACCAAGAGTCACAAAGAGGAGGGTGGGATCCCTTTAGAGTCTGCTTCCTGACTACTGCTATCGTTCACTTCCCAGGTATATTAAATAACATAAAATACATTGTGATGCCTTGAGAGTAAAATAAAATCAAAATATGACGGCTTTCTGAAACCATTTGCTTACTCCTGCATGGAGCGTGAATGACCCTTGCACTGGGCACGATGACATACTGATTATATACTTACGATCCGATAGGTAGAGATCTCTCGTAGACTGAAGGAAATCCAGAACCTCGCCCACCTTCTTCTCTTCATCCTCCTCTTCTTGTTCCTCACTTTGTTTGTAAGTGAACTCGAGAGCCATGGATCGGGGCACGAGGCCAAGGGCCAGCAGTTTCTCTTTACGCCTCTTCTTCTTCATCTTCCTCTTCTTGTTCTTGCTGAGGGGCTCTGAACTCTCTCCATTCCCTTTATTTCTCTCCTCAGCATCTTCGGTTGTGTCGTCACTGGCAGAAGTGGTTTTCGGAGTCCCTTCAGAAACTGGAGCTACCTTTCTCTTCCTCCTTCTCTTCCTCTTCTTGTTTGTGTGGTCGTCATCTTCAGAGGCGTCGCAGTCTTCTGGTTCTGAAAGATCAGATGGACAAAAGCAACAGGGTGGTCATTTTATACAAACAGCTTCCCTTTGGGAGGCTCCACCCACAGAATATTACATCATCAAATTACTGGAAAAAAGCCAAAACCCAAATTGATGACACTCTTACTTTAGTGTCTGCAAACATGTCTCATCAATGTTACCTTATTCACACAAACAAGAGGGTTACCTGCGAAATTCACTTAAGACTAGTTTACAATATATACTGCATAGAAATGGCACAATCTGATTGGTCCACAACCTCAGGATTAAAAATCATCAGTATTCTGAGAGGATATCAAAATGGACCCTCATGGTATGTCACGGTCACTCAGAGCATGTGACGTATCCATTATCATGCTTTAAAATGGAAAAACTCATCGGACTGTTACCAAAGCTCTCCTACTAGGGTCGCGTGGAGGTTGGAGCCGATCACAGCCAACTCTGTCAATCTGGGGTACACCCTGAACAGCTTACCAGTCCATCACATGGCTAAAACATACTCACACATTCACACCTACACCTGGGGCAATTTTAAACAGACAATGAGCCTGATGTATGTCTTTTGGCCTGTGGGAGGAAACCGGAATACTCAGAGAAAACCTGAGTAACCAGAGAACCCAGGACCTTCTTGCTCTGACGCACACGCGCTAACCGCTACGCTACCATGCTGCCGTCACATGGAAACGTAATGGTAATTTCTGAAGAGGGTCGAACCCAGAACCTTCTTGCTGTGAAGCGGACTTGCTAAGCACTATGCCGCCATCACACAGAAACGCAGTGGTAATTTCTGAGGATGTGCACGGCGGCCATCTTGAAGACAAGTTAAACGCAAGTGTAGACGAGTGTTTACTCTAATTAACATGCTTATTTGCATATTAAGAATTGATTGCAATTAGGGACTGCAATACAGAGCTCGCTCAAGTGTGCATGATTTTAAAACGATTTGTGATTAATAATCAGGACACAGGGAGGACGGGCGTGGGAAATATTTGTTTGGTATAAGGTTGCAGAGACTCATGTCAGTCAATTTATGCACGTATTTATAAACAAGGTCACGGGGTAAAGACGAGGGCGTGACTGGGTTATCTGTTATTCTACAGATCACAAGTTAATGTGACAGATGTGTTTCTACATTCTTGTAACTTCTAGCTCACACTAAATGTCAGTCAGTCGGCCGTCTTCTCCTGCTTGATCCGGGGTCGGGTCGCGGTGGGCAGCAGCAGTCTAAGCAGTGAGATCCAGACGTCCCTCTCCCCAGCCACTTCCTCCAGCTCTTCCGAGGGGGAAACCGTGGCGTTCCCAGACCAGCTGAGAGACGGGGTCTCTTCCTGGTTGGGCATGCCCGAAACACCATACAACGACGGCGTGAAATCACCTCAGAGTGTGTAGGTCATGGGACACACCGGTGGGACATCGTTAAGTGGTCTCCCCACTACACAGGACACCCCACAAGTAAAGGATGAAATAACTTGGAGTTTGAACGCCCTGAACAGCTTGGCAGTCCATCGCAGGGCCAACACACATACAACTATTCACACTCACTCACACCTGGGGGTAACTAGGTACAGTCAATTAGCCTAATGGCCATGTCTTTGGACTGTCAGAAGAAACCAGAGTACCAGGAGGAAACCCACGCAAGTGCTGGAAGAACACGCAAGAAACGCCCCCACCGAGCCCGGGACTCGAACCCAGAACCTTCTTGTCGTGGGGTGGCTATGCTAACCACTACGTCTCTGTGCCACCCACATAACCCATTTGTCTCTTTAGAATTTACATATAAATGTTGGGGAAGTGTATCACAGGGTAATAGAGTAACAGTACCTCCTTCATGTACCTCATTTAGGTTTATCACACGGTTTACTATTTTTTCGGCTGTTCTTTATTCCTGCACTGTGCTGTTCTGTGGTTTGCTGCTAGACCAATTCAATCTCCCTTATTGGATCATTAAAGCAAGATATAGGTATTTATCCATCACACCTATGCACACTTTACCTAGACTTTAGAGTGCTTCCCCTTTTTGTAGCGTTCTTTGTCAAAGGGTGATGAATGAATAAAACACTCCATGCGTTCTGCGTGATTAAAGTGCCCTTCAAGTCGAGCTCTGAGCCACTGATCACTCAGCCTTTCACCATAAACCTCATCGTAATGAGCGGGAGGGCTCGGACGCGCCAGATGAGAAAGGAGCACTTAATGATACGGATAATGCAGTGCTTTTGTGCGTGCGTGTGATGTTATTATGCTATCCAGGTTCGGAAGAATCTATTCTCATCAACTGCAATTCGCATCTGAAACTCATACTGGCGACTGGCATTTAGATCCTAGGCGCAAAGGGGTTCCCGTTAAAGCTGCCGTAAGCAATTTTTTAAAGAGTACACTCCGGCTAAGCAGCCTTTACCTCCTGATATGGCTCTCTGAAATAGCTCCTGTGAGAACAGAGAAAACGTCTCGGTGACCTTCCAGTGTTCTGCAATCAGCGACTAAACATTTCTAACACACTACGCTGGTATTAACCAATCAAAGGGCTCCCTGCTTGTGATTTATTTTCTGCAGACAGGCTCTACACATGATGAGACTTGCTATCTTGAAGCGAAAAAGTGGTGCACCAACCAAAAACTACAAAAAGCTGGTCATGGTGCTTGATTATACCGATTGTCTATACACCGTATGGTCAAAGTACGTGGACATCAAACCCATATATCCTTGTTGAACATCTCTTTCCAGACGTATTCCCGCTTTCCGGCAATAATAATCTCCATTTTTTTGGGAAGGTTAAATTTCCTCTACATTTTTGGGAATTTATTGTAGTTAATTCAGCTACAAGAGCATCAGTGAGGAGATCAGGTGCTGATATTGGGATTATAAGGAGGTTTGGGGTGCAGGTGTGTTTCTATTCATCCCGAATGTGTTCAGAAGAGTTGAGGTCAAAGTTCTGTGCAGGACATTTCAATTCTACTCTTTTTCAACTCTAACAAACCACGTCTTTAAGGAGTCTTACCAGGTCAGTGTCGTGTACGCTGGTGTTCCCAACGTAAGGGAACCTTTCATTAGCATTTGTGGTCCATTTCAGTGTACAGACTGGTCTTAGATCAATGACTTTTTGTGCATATGTGAACAGGACATCGCCTCTGGTTTGTTCTTTTAATGGTCCACTTAATTTGTGGCCTGTACAAAAGGACTGTACATGTGTGGTGATATACATCTACTGCTCCATGTTTTATCAGCTTCTGGAAATCAACTCGAAAAGGTTTCTGCAGGTCATGTGGTCTGACAAAAAGGTCGACGATGCAGCAACACGAGAGATAAAACTAACAGACCCAGTGGCACTCGCAATGCTGATGTAGCTTAAATTCGAGCAGCAGTATTTGGAAAATTGTTTCAGTAACAGAAACAACAACTACATAACATAGATATAGTATCTAACACACTGTCCGTCCAACTGAATAATGAACGAAGCCGACTGAATATAAAGGACGGTCGGAAATACAGGCCTCCCGAGAGGTGCGACAGTAAGGTACACCATTATCATCCTGGAGGTTGCAGGTTTGAGCTTCGGTAGATACACAGCCTTCCATTACCACTGGCTGAGCTCTCAAGGGAGAGAGGGATGGCATATGCTTGCTTCCCTGCCACTTAAAACGATTACCAGCCAACCGTGGGTGTCTGTGAGCTCATGCACACAGGGGCGGATAGCTCTTTCCTCTAAAGTGCAGTTAGAAATAATTGCAGGAGGTGGCATGCTGGCATCATGTACCTCGCCTCTCCCTGGTTGCATGATAGGGAGGCATAGTTGGAGCAAGCAAGCAAGCAAGCAAATAAATAAATATATATATATTTTAATTAATAGTTCATATAAATCTTGTTTTAGTTTGCTTTTCTTGTGTTTCCATGTAGTAATCCTGAATGAGTTTAAAACACATGTTGCAGCATCTGAGATTAGCTTGAATGTCACGTGAAGTATGTTGTATATGAATTAGGAGGTTAATTCCTGGGAAACGTGGGTGAGATATGTGGGCTCCTTACTACCACCCATAAGATATACATCTGTCACAGGAGTCGATCATTTATTAAATAAATACATAAGCTAGGAACCAAATGAACCCAATTATTAATTCCATGGCAGTACATCCCGAGGCTGTTGGATCAGAGTGTATCGGAGTTAATAAAATCCTCCCAGGGTGCTTGAACACATCTTAAAAGTCTGAATCAGCGAAACGCTAACTGTGATTGGGTTTAGTTTCACACCACACAGAACTCTATTAGCGTCTTTCCTAAAATAAAATCAATAAACACTAGGAAACTTTTCAGAACATCCACGCTGAGGGCGGAATGAAGACTTTCAACACAGCTTTATCTTTAAAGTAGTGCAGGAAGGCATCGTCATACCCTCTGGGTTAATTTTTATTTAAAATCTCACAATACATTTAAAGTATTAAAGCTGAAACCTTAATAAATTGTAGCATGAGCTCCGGTATAAGACTGGAAATCATGTCCCTACATGTGGGCAGTAAAGCTACACTCTCATCTGTATTCACGTTAACACCTCCATGGTTAACACGGAGTGTTTATTTACGGAGTTCTGTCCAATCAGCTGCTCCACTGAACAAAATTATTAGTTTATTTTCTGCCAAGAAAAGTGCAAGATGAAGGAGTTGTGTGTTTTATTAAACACAATCTCTGCAAATCAATACTCACTGACTCAAATCTGTCACAGTAAAGGAGGCGTGGCCTCTGTTCTTGTCAATCTTAACGAAGGAGGTGTGGCCTCTGTTCCTGTCAATCTAAATCCTACTGGCAGTGGTGGCTCAGTGGTTAAGGCTCTGGATAACTGATCCAAAAGGCTGTAGGTTCAAGCCCCAGTACCACCAAGCTGCCACTGTTGGGCCCTTGAGCGAGGTCCTTAACCCCCAACTGCTCAGTTGTATAAAAATGATAAATGTAAATCACTCTGGATAAGTGTAAATTTAAGCATAAATGTCTTCATAAAGGAGGTATGGCCTATTCTCCTGTCATGGCAAAGGAGGTGTGTCCTGTGCTCCTGTCAATCTTTGAAAAGGGAGTGATGACCTCTGCTTCTGTCAGTCTTATAAAGTAGGTGTGGCCTCCTTTCATGTTAATCATAACAAAAGAGGCGTGGCCTTAGCACTTTTCAGTCTTTATAAAGGAGGAGTGTCCTCTGAAGACAGTTTTAACAAAAGGGGTGTGGCCTGTTGCATCAGTCAGTCTTCAAGAAGTGTGTGGCCTTTGTTCTTTTCATGATAAAAGGTGTGGCGTCTGCGTTTATTGACAAATAAAGGTGTGGCATTTACACTAACCAGTCTTTATAAGGGAGGTGTGTCCACTGCTTATGTCTTAAAGAAGGAGGTGTGGCCTCTGTTCCTGTCAGTCTTAAAGAAGGAGGTGTGGTTTCTGTTCCTGTCAGTCTTAAAGAAGAAGGTGTGGCCTCTGTACCTGTCAGTCTCAAAGAAGGAGGTGTGGTCTCTGTTCCTGTCAGTCTTAAAGAAGGGGGTGTGCCCACTGCTTATGTCTTAAAGAAGGGGGTGTGGTCTCTGTTCCTTTCAGTCTTAAAGAAGTGGCTGTGGTCTCTGTTCCTGTCAGTCTTAAAGAAGGGGGTGTGTCCACTGCTTATGTCTTAAAGAAGGAGGTGTGGCCTCTGTTCCTGTCAGTCTTAAAGAAGGAGGTGTGGCCTCTGTTCCTGTCAGTCTTAAAGAAGGAGGTGTGGTCTCTATTCCTGTCAGTCTTAAAGAAGGGGGTGTGTCCACTGCTTATGTCTTAAGGAAAGGGGTGTGGTCTCTGTTCCTTTCAGTCTTAAAAAAGGGGGTGTGGTCTCTGCTCCTTTCAGTCTTAAAGAAGGAGGTGTGTCCACTGCTTATGTCTTAAAGAAGTAGGTGTGGCCTCTGTTCCTGTCAGTCTTAAAGAAGGAGGTGTGGCCTCTGTTCCTGTCAGTCTTAAAGAAGGAGGTGTGGTCTCT
>JAOUQZ010000002.1:24696363-24707981 GCA_028564935.1 Neosilurus hyrtlii
CTTTTCACTGTAACTTACAGGTACAGAGGCCACACCTTTTCACAGTAACTTACAGGTACAGAGGCCACACCTTTTCACTGTAACTTACAGGTACAGAGGCCACACCTTTTCACTGTAATTTACAGGTACAGAGGCCACACCTTTTCACTGTAGCTTACAGGTACAGAGGCCACGCCTTTTCACAGTAACTTACAGGTACAGAGGCCACGCCTTTTCACAGTAACTTACAGGTACAGAGGCCACACCTTTTCACAGTAACTTACAGGTACAGAGGCCACGCCTTTTCACAGTAACTTACAGGTACAGAGGCCACACATTTCACTGTAATTTACAGGTACAGAGGCCACACCTTTTCACTGTAATTTACAGGTAGAGAGGCCACACCTTTTCACAGTAACTTACAGGTACAGAGGCCACACCTTTTCACTGTAGTTTACAGGTACAGAGGCCACACCTTTTTACAGTAACCTACAGGTACAGAGGCGACCCCTTTTCACAGTAACTTACAGATACAGAGGCCACGCCTTTTCAGTGTAACTTACAGGTACAGAGGCCACACCTTTTCAGTGTAACTTACAGGTACAGAGGCCACACCTTTTTACTGTAACTTACAGGTACAGAGGCCACGCCTTTTTTTACTGTAACCTACAGGTACAGAGGCCACACCTTTTCACAGTAACTTACAGGTTCAGAGGCCACGCCTTTTCCCAGTAACTTACAGGTACAGTGGCCACACCTTTTTCAGAGTAATTTACAGGTACAGAGGCCACACCTTTTGCAGTGTGACTGACAGGTACAGAGGCCACACCTTTTTCAGAGTAATTTACAGGTACAGAGGCCACACCTTTTTCAGAGTAATTTACAGGTACAGAGGCCACACCTTTTCACTGAGACTTCTGTAGGACACACAAACCTACAGGCCACACCTCCTACCTTGAAGCATCTTTATGAATGATGCAGGTGTGCAATGGTGGTGTTTAATGATTGTTAAATGACATGTATCCGTATTGTTCAGTCTGTATGTCTTTGGCCCGTTTTCTTCTATGTCAAGGCAGTTTCATTATCAAGCTCTTCGCCCACACAGTATCCACACACGGATGCTGAAACACAGCACACACACACACACACACACACACACACACACACACACACACACACACACACACACACACACACACAAAGGCAGAGATTGGGAAATAAATACCTGGCAAAGATTTAATGTGTGAAAAAGGCTACATCTAACTGTTGGTCATTTCCAGTGCATTCACTCTGTACACCCGTCTCTCTTTCTGTCTCCCTCTTCTCAACAGGTGTTACCGAGCATACTGCAGACGCATTGCTGTATCTTGCCAAATAGGAAGTCAGGTAAACACAGATGCCTGTCACTCACTCACACACACACACACACATACACACACACACACACACACACACACACACACACACTCTCACACACACACACACACACACACACACACCTGTCTGATCCCAAAACGCCACTCACATTCTGACACTCTGAAAGGTGTACTGTGCAGATGCCAGCTCCAGAGTGTTGCCACAGCGATGATGCTTTCTGAAGACTCGGATTTTCACACAGAGACATGACAGAACAGGAACAGATGGTTAAAGAGCAAGCAGAAATGGAAATAGACATACATGAACACTCCCAGTAAGCCATCCCATAATCTCGACTTCATTGTTTTTGGGTGAGATTACAGCGATGCGCAGTGACGTTTCTCTGTGATTATGTCACCAGTCCTCAATTCTTTACACATCAATTTTTTTTTATTTTATGGCGGAGTTCTACATTTTAACCTTAGAGTAGAGTTTTTTTAAGTACTAGTTACTCAAAAACATGAACATCAACACTAGAAGCCCCGCCCCTTTCCCCAGAAAATTACTTGCCGTATATTGATGATGTTGTCTCTGACACTGCTGTAGTAAACGTTTCCGTTGGGAAGTGGAAGTTTAAATGGCGAGCACAGACGAGTGGAGTGACACACACAGTGAAATGCCTCAGTGACGTTATAGGAAACGTAAGCACTCTTTTAACACGGCTCAACCAATCAGATGAGCGAAGCAGGACTAAACACAGTATTAAACACGTTACAGAGACTGTTCTCAGATCAGCATGAATAAGTGAACTGGTTGATTAGTACAGTCCCGTATCAGTATCGCTGGGTTCTTCTCACCTGATTGGTGGTGCTGTTGCAGGTCTGAAGCGCTGGCTGATGAGGCTGAAGAGCAGAGAGATTTATTCAGGTACCTACGCCACCTTTATCCTGCTTCACCGTTTTCCTGCTTCACCTGTTCCCTGCTGCATCCATGCCACGCCCCACTCATTCTGTTGTCCAACTTTGTCCCGCTGTGCCTATTTTTTGCTCCACCCATGCCCATCTACATTAATTTTCCTGCTCCAAGCTTTCTCTGCTCCATCCATTTCCTGCTCCACGCTTTCTCTCCTCCTCCATTCCGTTGCTCCACCCTTATCTTGATCCACCCACTGCCTGCTCTTCATTCTCTGCTTCACTTTTCACCTGCTGTGCCTATTTCCTGCTCCACCCATGCCCTACTACATTCACACCCTGCTCCAAACTTTCTCTGCTGCACTCTTTTCCTGCTCATCCCTCTCCTTGCTTCATCCATTCCATGCTTCACCGTCTTCCTGCGATACCCATTCCCTGCTCCACCCCTAATCTGCTCCACCCATTTCCTGCGATACCCATTCCCTGCTCCACCCCAATCTGCTCCACCCATTTCCTGCTCCACCTATTCCCTGCTCCGTTCTCCACCCATGCCCTACTACATCCATTTTCCTGCTCCACCCTTCCTCTGCTCCATCCATTTCCTGCTACACCCTTTTCTCCTCCTCCATTCTCCTGCTCCATCTGTTCCCTGCTCCACCCTTACCCTGATCCACCCATTCCCTGCTCTTCTCATTCTCCGCTTCACTTTTTCCCATGCTGTACCAATTTCCTGCTCCACCCTTAATCTGCTCCGCCCTTTCTTTGCTTCACCCATTTAATGCTGTACCTTTTTCCTGCTCCACTCATACTCTGATCCACCCATTACCTTCTCCACCTTTTCTCTCTTTTCTGAGCATTTCTCAACACACTTTAATGATTTACGGCTCTTTCTTTCTTT
Source organism: Neosilurus hyrtlii (assembly GCA_028564935.1). Taxonomy (NCBI): domain Eukaryota; kingdom Metazoa; phylum Chordata; class Actinopteri; order Siluriformes; family Plotosidae; genus Neosilurus; species Neosilurus hyrtlii. The sequence continues at coordinate 24,699,508 of JAOUQZ010000002.1, forward strand.
CTTCCTTTCTTCCTTTTCTACTCTCTACTTTTTTTTGTTTTTAGAAAAATGTATTAAGAAATCCACACACATGCAGGTCTTTATCTCTTTTTCATGCTGAAATTGTTTGCGAGTGTAATTAAAGGGATAACACGACTGTCAGGAAGCTTTTGTTCCAGTGTAATGTTTAAGAAGTCCCGCTCTCGTCTCAGGTAACCGCAGACCCTTGACATTAGTTGGAGGGTTTTAAATGCTGGGAAATTGGAAAGCATGTCATCCTGCACGTGGAGCGAGTCAGAGGTGTAATTGCTTTTCTGAGAGGTTATGAATAATTCCTGACTGACGTGTGCTTAACTGTGGCTTTATGAACTCGTACCCGTGTTCTGTGCTCAGGTACAATGTGTGTCCATGATGGCGTTTCCTTTCCTGCTGATACGATGTCCTGTTTCTAACATGCTAATAACCTGTAAATAAGCTGTGACGCATCGCTCCCCTCAGGAAGAAATGAAGTGAGAGTTAAACCCATAGACATCTAAATACGCAGACTGGACGCTCCGTCGGTTATCAGTGTGCTGTGCGGCGGTCAACTTGACGCCATCTTTGATAATGTTCCTTCGCCGTTAACAGCATGGAAGGAGATAGAAAAAGTAAGAAAAGGAAGAGTTTAGGGTCAGAATGCTCTGCGATCAACTATAGAATTTACAGGAACCAACACAGCAGATCTGCAGGGAAAACATTTCACAAGTAAGTGATAATAACATGCATGGAAATCCGTATAAACCCACGATAGAAGAGAGCGTGTTCATGTTAAAAACATGTGAACTCTACGCCTGAAAGGTTAAATGCTGTAATCAAAGTAAAGGATATTCACACTAAATATTGACTTTTTCCCTCAAAAAAGAGACTGTTATTTTTATTACTTTATATTGCTGTTTGTTTACTTATTCTCATCAACATGATCCAGTATTACATGAAATAAATACTTGAATAGAACTTGGTTTCTGATTTATCTTCACTTTGTTAATTGTATAATCATCACTGCATCACTGGATTTTTAATACGTTTCATACGGCTTAAAGTTCATTCATGTTATAAAATAAAAGAAAAAGAAAATTTGCGACACCTTTCAATTTTTCTGAAAAATTGGTATTTTCAGTGTTTTTGTTTATTAGCCGTACTTTTATCTCAATATACTTGTCGGAATGATTTTTTTGTTAAATGAGATTTTTTTCTAGTTGCCTACAGTAGCTTTGTTCAGTACGTTTTTACCAAAAATTATAGAGGAGTCTTTTTTACTCCTTATTACACAAAATTGGTGGTGTAAAATCTGCACTGCACTCTACTGTAGATACACACACACACCATCCCTGAATCATTTTACACACACACACACACACACACACACACACACACACACACACACACACACACACACACACACATATATATATATATATATATATATATATATATAGTATATTTGTGTAATAAAGTAATCAGATGATTGTGAGATAATGTTTTAAGGTATTTATTCTCTGTATGTGTTCATGTTTAGAGATCTAAAGGGTAAATGGTATAAAACTGTTACCAAAAATGAATACAGATGAATCAGATTGGCATCAACAGGAACTGAAAGCTCGCAAGTGTCAGTATTCCCTGGTTTTCTTTATTTCCTTATTTTTGAGTTTCTTTCTTTCATTTTTTATATTAATTGAATTATTTTTTTTTGCTTCTATTCATTCGTTTATTATTTCTTTCTTTTGTCAAATTTTACTTTCTTTCTGTCTTTCTATTTTTCTTCCTTCTTTTTTTCTTCTATTCATACCTTTCTGGATTTTTCACCCCCCCTTCTTTCTTTCTTTCTTTCTTTTTTTCTTTCTTTCATTCTTTCATTCTCTCTTTCTTTCTTTCTTTCTTTCTTTCTTTTTTTCTTCCCCCTCTCTGTTCTTTATGTAGGGCTGATTTCTAGAAAATAAAGAAAGAAAGAAATAATCTTATTAAATGAATATAAAATATATAAAATAAACGACTTGCTCTACTAAGTTTATTGATTGGTAATTTTATATTCCTTTAACATTATTTCCTTTATTGAACTTAAAAAGATTTGTTGTATTATTTGTTGCATATTTATTACTTTATTTCACAGTTTTATCCCATTTTGTTTTTATTACATAATGCTTGATTACATGAAATTTATTACTTTCCGATTTAAAATATTCAAGAGGTGCCGAATAAATTAAGCATAACAAACATCTTAAGAGAGGAGAAGGTGAGAAAAAGGACAAAAGGATGCTGTAATACGTGACTAATAACCAGGCTGACATTAGCAGAGACCCGGATCAATAAAAGATGATAAACGGTAACACGGTATATAATAAAAACATCTAAAATAGAACAGCTATAAAAATGTCTGGACTGAAAGCAGAAAACATTTTGCTGCATCAAAATAGGACCGAAGCGGATAATAAAACTCGCCCGGCACTAACGCTTGTGAAACTCATAACAGAGGAAACTCGTATAGAATTGCTTTAAGATGTGGGCGTGGAAGTGAGGAAGATGATGGTGGAGCAGGTTGCTGTCCAGGACACATGGACCAGTGTAGTCTGTCTGATGGATGAAGGAATTCAAAGCTCAGTTTTATTTGAGAACAACTGTGTACATCACTGAATCTCTTCCTGTCTCCGCCCCCAAAAGGTCACCTGACCTCAGCTAACGTCAATATTCGAAACATCAAAAAATCTCTTACGTTATTTATCGCTTGTACCCTGTATTCCTGTTGTTGGAACGTAATGTTGATGTGATTTTCTGCTGTTGGGGTTTATCCACCTCAAGGTTACATTGGCTTTGAGTTGCTCTTCTGCTCACCGTGGTTGGAAAGTGGGGTTATTTGATTTATCGTAGTTATCATTCTGATTACTCTTCTTTCACCTCTTTCATCATCAAGACATTTCAGCAAGATGTTTAATCCATTCATCTGTCAATCCATCCATCCATCATTTCAATGAGATGTTTAATCCGATCATTTGTCTCTGTCTGTCCATCCATCCACCCATCATTCATTTCAACTAAAGCTTTTATCCATCTATCCGTCCACCATTTCATTCGTCCACCTGTCCATCCATCAATCCACCTCTTCCTTCATCCATCCATCAATCCATCCATCCTTCTATCCATTGTCTCTACCTCTTATGGGTCCGGGGGCGATGGAGCCGGTCACACCCTAAAAAAAGTCTATCACTGGACTAACACCATCAGAAACAGCCAATCACACTCGCGCCTTTGGCGAATTTAGAGTCCCCCGTTGACTGAATGTACATGTCTTCGGACTGTGGGAGGAAACTGTTTTCCACCCTCAGTCACAGAAAGGACCTTGGCTGAGATTCAAACCCTGAACCACATCCATCACACTCATTTACTCAGGTAGCACCCCAACCACCCCCAAACCAATCCCCCCTCGCAACCGCCCCGGACCCGGACACCCATTTATAACCGATTACCACTACACAGCAACACCGAGCGATTCCACTCCCACCCGTAACCCATCTCATTCTTTCCCGGGCACCGATCTTTTCTTCCTTGCAGCTCGGCTCTTGTCTTCCTGCACTTTGTTCACAGAAGAATTGTTGTGACAGTACGGGCATTTCTCCAAACGCAGCTTTATAAATATGCATGTGTAATTGTTATGCATTACGCCCAGCGTGCTAGTCTGCAGGATGACTTGCCCTTGGTGGAGGATGTAGGAGAGTTGGTGCACTTGGCATCTACTGAATGAGTCTAAGATGTAAAGAATAAGGCAGATGAAGACTTACAAGTGTATAATCATTTAACTAAAGTAAGTGGCTGTGGACCAAGGTGTATATTTCTATGGGGCTAGAATTAAGTCCTGTATATTTTATAAACTGATGGCCAATTTCCTAAGATTCATAGAAAAGGAAAGCTTCAGCATCATCAATTTTTAAATAGAATCACAACCTTTTAGTAGAGATTAATTTAGTGGGTGATATGACAGAAATATTACATTGTGCTCCCTGACATTTCTGTGATACATGATATGCATCAATATATATACAATACAAAACACTATAAAAAACTGCATTTTAAATAATGATTCATTAGTTCATCGTTAATAAAGAATTGTAAAATAAATATTTTTAAGTGATGTATGCATTTATTTAGTTCTTTTCTTTATTTATTCTTGTTTAATAATTATTAAAAATTATTGAAAAAAGCAAGAGGGTCCTGGGTTCGCGTTCCGGGCCTGGCGAGGGCGTTTCTTTGTGTCTTTGAGCATGTTCTCCCCGTGCTTGTGTGGGTTTCCTCCGGGAACTCCGGTTTCCTCCATTGCACAGTAAGCTAAATGGCTGTAAATGGCCAAAGTGCCCCTAGGTGTGAGTGAGAGTGTGAGTGGTTGTGTGTGCTCTGGTCCTGTGATGGTCTGGTGAGTTCAGGGCGTACCCTGCCATAGCCTGGAGTTGGCTGAGATGGACACCAGCCTCCCCCTGCTCCTAGTAGGATTAGGTGGTTGTGAGTGACTGAGTGATTTTTTTTTTTTTTTTTTAATATTTAAAAATAGTATTTTATTTTATTGTATAATAATTTATAATTATTTAAAGAAAAAAATGAATAGGTTGAATAATAAATACAATTTATTTGATCAAGTGAAAAATTACAACATTGCAACGTAGTACCAGCCTCTAATGTTTATAATTTAACAGTAGAATATCATAGTAACTGATAAAAGTCAACTTTGACATAATTTATGCTGATTTTAATATTAATATTGTTATAACTAGGTTTCTGTGCTTGATTTTCTAGCTACAGGAGAGTAGAGCAGCAGTGAGGAAGCGCGGGTATCGTTTCACTTCACTGAAGCGTTTTTGTGCCTGCTTGATCACATGGTGCCGTGGATAGCTGAACTGTGACGACTTTAGGTGCGTTTCTTTTTTTTTTTTTTTTGGAAAACCATCGAGGAGCCATAAAAATGGCTGATAGAGCAGAGGGTGATGAGCCCTCTGTGAACACTGAGCTTGGAAATCAGAGGAAATGTAGTGACGATGGTTTCGTTCTGTTTCTATGGAGACAATGTAGGAAATGTCTGAGTAGGTTAACCTGCGACTGGGCTTCTGAGTCTGATGCTAACCTGCAGGCAGGACATTACAATTAATCCACCAAACACACCGTTATATAATACGACGTGTATGAAAAACTGATTTCATATACAGTACAGCTGGTGTTTATGGTTGATGGTGTGTTATATTCCGAACTCTCCTGCTTTCTTTCAGCTGTTATTTTCATATCCCTGCCCTAAATACTGTAAAATCACAGTAGCACTTTGTGTTCCCATCACTGGATATAAATGATCTGTTGATAATTAAACGTGGGTGTTTCTAACGGATCTGTTTCTTCTGTAACTCCCCAAATTCTCTCCTGACTCCGCCGCTGTCTGATAAATACTCATGCACTTCTGTGTAAGAGTCTAATTTTAACCAGCTAATTAGCATGTTAATATTTTAGCATTCTTAGTGTCTCATAATTCAAATCCGTGCCGTCGCTGTTCGCTCTTTACCCTCTGCAGTAATCAAAAGACTCTCCTGCTTCATTATGTGGCGCGCTGCTGTGGGAAAAATATCAACAACATCAACAATGTCAACAATATCAAATATAAAGTGGTGTGAAGTGGCAAACCCCCTAAAGCGGCTTATTTTCTGCTTTTGTGCACATGTATACAACAGCAGTTTGCAGACAATCATGTATTTATTTTGTTTATTAAAGAAGCATCCATTTATTTATAACTCATTAATTTTCTGAACTGCTTACTGCTAACTAAGGTTGCGGGGAGGCCGGCGCCCATCTCGGTCAACTCTGCGCGAAGGCGGGGTACACCCTGAATGGTTAGCTATTTTTTGTATTTAAAAGGAAAGATTTCAACGTTTTAGATGATTGATGTAGAATTTAATGTAAAGTGTGAGAATGGTTCATGGGCATCTGTGAGCTCAGTCAATGCGCGGCAGTTCGAAAAGAGGCGGGCGGCAGCATCGCATGTCACAGAGGGGGCGTGTGCTTGCTCGCGCCCCTCCCTGGTCGGTGGTGGTCGTGTGATAGGGAAGGCAAAAAGTTGATGGGTGGGAATTGGAAATGACTAAATTAGGGAAAAAATTGGGGAAAAATCTAAATAAAATAAAAAAAAAGTAAGAAAATAGACACATCGAACATTAGCATTGAATCCACTCGCCGTATTCACGTATATACTGATTTACATCTTGATTTCATCCGTACACAGTGTCTCTGCATGTCTACGTTCAGCTGATATCAAGGTGGTGTTTGACATTTAAGCTCCATGGGTATCGAGTGTGCGTGCTCAGCATTGTCTACTCACGTTACAGAAGAGATCTCTCAATAAAGTAAACGGCTCACGGGCTGCCCCACTGCAGGACAGCCACTAAATTAAACCGCCGTCCCTCTCGTCTCTCTTAACGAATCTCACTTACAGAGCGGACTGGATGTAGGACGAAGTAGCAAACGTTTATTGTATTCAGCAGAAACTTTTTTTTTTTTTTTTTTTTTTTTTTAAAACACCCTGCTTTGCATTCTGGGAAGCAGATTTGTATTGATTTATTTGGACTCCCTCAAATAGATTTAGGACTCTCATTTCAGCATCTCTCTCTCTCTCACTCTCTCTCTCTCTCTCATTTTGATACTGTACTGTCTTAGCAGCTTTGTGCTAGTTTCCTTCCTAGGAATCATTTAAGAAGAACGGTAAAGCGAGAAAAGAAGAGAGATTGAAAAACACTAATGAACTGATGCTAGGAAATGGAAATAAAGACTGACTTGTAGCAAATCTTCCTTGTGTGCTTTCGCGCTTGTGTGGTTATGTGTTGTATTTCTCGAACAGGGGGTCGTGTTTTGGATATTCGACCAGTCTGTACATTATCCTTTATTAAAATCCTGGGAAGACCAGAGCCTATTTCAGGCGACTCTGGACTAAGGTGGGATACACCCTGAACACCTCGCCATTCTACTGCACTCTATCGCCAAAATACACACACACACACACACACACACACATACACACTACTATTCACGCTCAGGCAATTTCAAACAGCCACTTAGCCTAATGTGTATGTCTTTGGAGTGTGGGAGGAAACCAGACTACCCAGAGGAAACCCATGCAAGAACATTTGGAGAACATGCAAACTCCACACAGAAATACCCGAGCCAAGCACAGGACTCAAACCCAGGACCTTCTTGCTATGAGGTGGATGTTCCAAACAATACGCCACTGTATCGCCATTTAAGGAAAGAGTATAAATGCAGTTCAGGTGGTCAGATACATGATGTTTATAGTTTCTTGAAGTCAAAGTACATTTTAAGTTTAGGTTTTGGCCCAAACCCAATCATCTTTGACTGTCAGAATTCAGTCACAGCGATACCCAAAAGGTCCCCCCCCCCCACACACACCACCACACACACATAAATATATAAATATTACATTTATTACTCCCGACTCATATCTCACCTCACACACCATGCAGCATATTTTAGTGAAAGAAATCGCTGCTTTAAGGGTAAATGTTGGGAGTTCTTGTCCTGAAAGTGTGAACTTCGCTAGCACTCACACAGCAAGTTTTAAAACGTCACAACAGTCCAAACTGTTTCCCAGTTATTATGTTTCTAAATTAAATTCTTCCCAGTGCACCGTTGTCCGTATGCTTACTGTGTCATGTCTCATGAACTAGTACGGAACATTTTTCCTGTTAATGTAACGTCTTGGTTAACCCTGGGTTCACACTGGGGCACGATGTCTACGATTTCCACGATTTGAGACAATTGTGATGAGTGTGGGGGGTCGTGAGATCGAATCGTGATGATCTTGAGGGAACATGGTGGATTCATGATGGTTGTGGCGATTATGGCAAATCTTTTTTTGACTGTCCAAAGTGTTGCTGCGATTGTTACAATGTTTTACAATTTGGCACAAATTGTGATAGAATGTGGGAAGCGTGGTGGAGTGTAGTAAAGCTTAATAGAACTTAACGGACCTTAAACCCCGATCACACTTGTACAATAACGCCCTATAATGCCCATGATTTGATAAATTTTTAGGTCGGGAGTGGGCATGAGGGGTCTGCGACTCATATTGTTGAGCACATTGCTGAATGTCAGCAAGGAATTTACCTGTTGTGGACAATCATTCCTCGATAATCTACTAATCGGTGACTGTCGCCAACTATTTGCCATTATAGCGCTGACAGACTGAAACTGTTGTGGTTCATCACAGATTCAATTTAATTTAGTTTTATTTGTATTGTGCTTTTTACAAGTGACATTGTCACAAAGCAGCTTTACATAGTAAAATTAAATTAGGGAGGAATCTAAAAAAAAAAACCCTACACATCCCTAATGAACAAGCCCGCAGTCGCAAGGAAAAACTCCCTCAGTTGACACAAGGAAGAAACCTTGAGAGGAACCAGGCTCAAGAGGGAAACCCATCCTCA
>JAOUQZ010000002.1:24712197-24724765 GCA_028564935.1 Neosilurus hyrtlii
TCGTGTCTTCTGGTTCTAGTAAGAACTCTTGCTGCTGCATTCTGGACTAACTGGAGCTTGTTTATGCACCTATTAGATCATCCAGAGAGTAACAGATTACAATAATCTAATCTTGAGCATGAACAAGTTTTTCCGCTTCATGCATTGACATCATATTTTTTATTTTAGCAATATTTCTGAGATGAAAGAAGGCTGTCCGAGTAATATTATCTACATGAGCCCTAAATGAAAGACCAGGTAGTGGCAGATAGTTGGGGACTTAGCTGCAGACAGTCTCAGACCTAGTTGTTGACCATTATTTTATTTGAGTTATTTAGGATATCATATACACAGTTGTTTCTGGTCTGAGACAGTTACCAACTCAAAAAAAAAATCACGTTGGCATGATGCAAAATAGTTGGCAAAGAATCGCCCAATAGAGATCGAGCCTTTAGCAGAGCATAACAGATGTTGATGCTCCATTGTAGGGGATCTTTATGAACTTGGCAACATGATTCCTTCAAGCTTCATCTCCTGGATGTGCCCTGCCTCCTTTTTATATCCCAAATGTACTCCAAGCTTGTTCATAAATCATAGTGCACCACGCTTTTTTTTTAAATTGTGGAGATTGCGGACATCATGCCCCAGGGTTAAAGAAAAGCAGTCTTAACTTGTGCCTGCACTCCTGAGATAAAAAAAATGAGCCATGTATGTTTTTTCCAAAAATTTTTTAATTATTAACTATAATGTAAATATATTGAATAAGCATGCCAATTCTATTAAATAGTCAATATGGAATTGCTTTTCCTTTAGATTTTTGCTCACATTCATGTCTCAGTTCGACACGCTGAAAGGTTCGTGCATCTGGAAATGTCCAAATTTGTCCACTCGTACTTGACAGCCTCCCAAAGTTCAGTGGTGGTACTAAACTTCCGTCCAACTAATTTTTGTTGGATGTATGCCCAGATGTTCTCTACTGGGTTCAAATCTGACTCTGTCCGAGCCAGAACAGGAGTTTGATGCCGTTTTTGTCCAGCCAAGCTTCAGTGGCCTTGGCGGTGTGGGCTGGGGCGTTTATTAGTTACCTAGGGGCAATTTGTAACAGCCAGTTATCCTAATATGCATGTCATTAGTCTATGGGAGGAGACCAGAGTACCAAAGGAAACCCATGCAAGAACAGGTACAACATGCAGACTCTGGGACTCAAAACAAGGACCTTTTTGCTGTGAGGCAAACGTGCTAACCACTACACCCCCATGCCTCCCATGGTCAAGAATTATTGGTCCTTTATTAATAAAACTATTAGTAACTCAGATTTTATAAATGCAAAGAACTTACAAATTGAAGATGATTTAATACCTGTATTCGGTATACGCTTTTTAAACTGCAAGAATCGCTTTGTAAACTTTGAATTTGGTGCACTGAGCCGGATTAGTGAACTATCCCAAGAGGCCATCATGCACCAGTTTATTAGGTAACAAAGGAAAGTAATTTCCATCCTGTTGCCTGTGTACCTTATCAAAACCATTCCAACATTTCATCTAAACAGTAAAACCGTAGGACTCAAAGTGCCCTCATTCTTAATGTACTAAAATATACAGGTTCTTTTACCAGTATGCCAATGACACCACATCATAAGGCATCAAGTGGTGTCCCAAAAGGCTTGAATCTCATTTTACTGTTGTATTATTTCTAACCTAATAAAAGTGACATATTTTTTTAATCCATATTCTAATGACTTCACATCAAACACAATCATCTGATGTCCCCCAAGGCTTGATTCTAGGCCTACTGTTGTTTTGTTTTTATGATGTGTTTCTTTGTATGAGTATTCTGATGACACCCCCATAAAACAGGTATTATGTAATATCTAATAATGGTTAATTATCTGTTCACTGTGGGTAAACCTAATATGTGATATGTTCTTGTGCTTGATGCCTAAAAGTTTAATAGCACTGCTAGGGTGAGGAAAATGTTTGTTTACACTGACAGGCATTGCTATTGGTTTGCTGTGGTCATGATGCACTTTGGGGCAGCATGGGGGCATACTGGTTACCATGTCTGCCTCACAGCAAGATGGTCCTGGGCTTGGTGGCATTTGCAAGTTCACTTGCTTGGGTTTGCTCAAGGTACTCTGGTTTACTCCCACGGTCCAAAGATTAATTGGCTGTTACAGATTGGCCTGGTGTTGGTTAAGATCCAGTCTTCCCAGGACTCTAGTAGGATTTAGCGGTTTGGCAAATGAGAAAATGTGTGATGCACTTTTGCAACAAATGATTGGATAGTGGAAATGCCAAGCTAAGTATTAATAGTGGACATGGCAGGGCAATCCCTGAGCATCACACAATTGTAGAGTGAAGATTTTGTAGAATTTTGCCGATATTTCGAGGATAATCAGTCATGCATTTCCTATTTAAGGACAGGTTTTGATGTGTATACGCTGTAGAATATATATATATATATATATATAAACACTTGAGGTGACACAGTGGTTAGCACATCTGTCTTACAGCAAGAAGGCCTGGATTCAATTCCTGGGCGTTTCTGTGTGGAGTTTGCATGTTCCCCTCATGCTTGCGTGAGTTTTCTCCTGGTACTCTGGTTTCTTCCCACAATAGACTGCTTGGCTGTTGCATGTGTGTTGGCCTTGCAATGGCCTGGCGAGCCATTTAGGGTGTACTCCACCTTCGCTGAAGTTGGCTGAGGTGTGCACCAGCCTCCCCGTGACCTTAATTAGGATTAAGAGGCTTAGAAAACGACTGAATAATTATTCAATCTTAAATTCCAGGAGATGTTTTTAATGGTTGGAATCACAGTGACAGTAGCCAATTATGAGCGTCTGCGTTTACATAGATGGACAGATAGCTCTTTCCTCTGAGTATGCAACACCGTACCTGATTTTGCATGAGAGATATTTGGGAAAAGTGTGGATGGGTGGAATCACATGCTGCAGAGGGAACATGTAGTAGCCTTCACCTTCCCTGGTTGGTAGACATCAGACATTGTCAGGTTCAGGATAGAAGCAAATGAGGATCCAGAGCACAACAGGTAAGTTATGGTGATTTACTGACAGTAGAGTTAGATACATTATAACCAGATAACTGGAGGCAGATTTTCAGTGGTGGTCTGTTTAGTTCACACCCAGCAACTGCTCGTAGCGCACTCCCAGGATGGAACACAGTAAGAGTGGGGTGGGGGCTGGAGATTATGACGACAACGAATATTTGTACCTTTGGGTGAAGTTGAGGAACTTCATTCTCCGGGAGGCATACTAGGGAGGGGTGGTGTGGGAGTTCCAGAGCAGCTGGGGGAAACTAATAGGGCACTGGCAGGCTGACAAGTCCGTGATTCACAATCCAAACCCTGACAGTCCAAGTTCAAAAGCACAGAGGCACTCACCGAAGCACAGGGAGAAAGCCAAAACAAGGAGTCCAGAAACCAAAGGGTCCACACACACGTCAGGCAGAGAGGCAGACCAGAGACTCCAGGAGCAAACCACTGGGAAGAAGGCTGGACAGGTGCAACTCATGAAAGAGGCCATACGAACTGGCGGAGAGACGCTCAACAGGATTGTAATATATAGACGGGAAACAGCTGTGACCAAGTGCCACTAATTGCTGCAGCATGGAGGCTCTTAAAGGTACAGTACAGAATTTCTATTGCTTTGGGCAGCAGAATGTATGAGAATTGGCTATGAAACGTCCTGATAAAAGGAAGGATTTTGAGCAGCATTCTCCTTCTTTGATTGATTACTGAAGGTGTGTCAATCACAGCAAAATGGATTCTACTACCTTTCTACTGACTCTTTGGAAGACGCTTTTATCCAGTTCAAGCTAAGGTTGAGCTGATCAGAGGAAGGATTTTTCTATAAAAAAAACATATCCTTTTAGAATTCTTCCCAGAGAGGAAAGAGAGTCGTACACGTTCCTTTCTATTGGTTGTGCTTTTTTTTTCTGATTTCATTTGAAAGCACGATTACAGTTACAGGTTGCTTTACTTGGCACATGTGGGCAGGAGGTCAGATTGAAGGCAGCTGTCTTTTTTTCCTCATAATGCATTTACTCTCTCTCTATCTGTGTCTCTCACACATACACTCATACTCACACTTATTTAGAAATGTTGCACATGCCCGTTAAGGCTTTAATGGAAATGAAATTACAGTATGTTCTGGGGAAAAAAGCACAGATTGCTCGTGGATTGATGAGCAGGAGGGAAGGTTCATAGAGCTGTTAATGTGAAAGGGATGGGAGACTGAAGATAGTACTGTGCCGTGTGTAGGTGTATGTGGAAGGAGAACTGTCTGCTAATGGCTACTATCTCTTCTTTCAAGAAAGTTCTGAGCCGTTAGACGTGTGGGTGGTGGTGGTGAAGAGGAAGATGAAGATAGCGGGTTAAGGATGTTGGCGGAGGAGGCGGGTGTTGAGAAGCGTAGCGCTTTTTTTGCTTAGTTTTTTTGGACGTTCTTGATTTAGTGGCAGTGCACTATGCTTTGTAACCTTGATTGTTGCGTTAAAGATCACATCGGAAGTCGGGATGAGTGTGTCATAATGACTGCACTTCTAAATAAATGGCCGGATGGTTGGAAAGGGAAAATTGTCCAGCTTTTCAAAACGTTGAACGCTGACAGATGAACGTTGTTTATGAAGCTGATGCTGGAGGGTCGTTTCAACGTTTGGACTCGGAGAGAGAGTAAATGGAGAGTTTAAAAGTGCTGCTTCAATAAAGCCAACTGACGTCTTGCTGAAAGAGACAGATAGGGAGAGAGAGGTAGAGGAGGAGGGGGGTTAAGAGTGGCAGAGAGGAATAGCGAGGGAGATGAAACGGTTGAGACAGAGATGGATAAACGGAGTATGTGTAGAGAATCCTATCTGGAGGGAGGAGAGATGGATGGAGAGGAAGATGAAGAGATGTAGATGGGAATGGGGACAGAGCTAGAGATGAATAGTGGAGCAGTGTCAAACCGAGAGATTCGAGTCCATGAATGGGTTTTTCTTAAAGAGAGCCAGTGAATGCACCAGATCATTCTCAAAACGAGTCATGATCCAGTAAACAGGTACAGAGGGTCATTCTATCATCCTGAATTTTTTTTTTTTATTTCTGAACCCCTCTTTTATTGGGGGTGGGGGGGTGGGGGTGGGGAGTGAGGCTGGAACCTATCCCAGCCGACTCTGGGCGAAAGGCGGGGTACACCCTGAACAGCTCGGCAGTCCATCACAGGGCCAATGCACACAACCATGTACACTCACATCCACACCGAGGGGGAAATTCGGATGTGCATGTCTCTGGACTGTGGAAGGAAACTAGCGTACCCTGAGGAAACCCACGCAAGCACGGGAAGAACAAGTAAGCTTCACATAGAAACACCCTCGCTGAGCCCAGGACTCGAACACAGAACCTTCTTGCTTTGAACACTGTGTCACACTGGGATGGGATAACTGCAGAGCAGAATTTCTCTTGCGGGATTAATACAGTATAAATATATATATATATATATATATCACAGCAAGAAGCTTCCAGATTTGATCCCCCATCTTGGGGCGTTTCTGTGTGGAGTTTGCATCTTCTCCCCGTGTTTGCGTGGGTTTCCTTCAGGTACTCTGGTTTCCTCCTTTAGTCCAAAAACATGCATAGTTGGCTGATTGGTGGTTCCAAATTGCCCCTAGGTGAGAGTGTGAATGGTTGTGTGTGTGTTAGCCTTGCGATGGCCTGGCGAGCTGATTAGAGTGTACCGCGCCCTCACCCAGAGTCGGTTGAAAAGCCTCCCCGCAACCCTAATTAGGATTAAGTGGCTCAGAAAATGAATGAATGTATGAATAAAAAATCGATGGTAACATAGCATTATGGTCTGTATCCAACAAACCAAACCATTTTTTTTCATTTTATACTGTATTAATTCCACAAGGGAGACTTTGACTTCTGCATTCAACCCATCCAAAGTGAACACACACATGCATAAACAGTGAGCACGAGCACTCGGAGCAGTGTGCTGCTACACATTGCGCCACCAGTTAGGTGTCTTGCTCAAGGGCACTTCAGCCATGAATGTGGAGGAAGGGAAGGTGCAGCTCATTCCCTCCCCGCCACACATGTTGGTTCGGGAATTGAACCAGCGACCTTTCGGTCCCAAAGCCGCTCCCCTAACCATTAAGCTACGGCTGCCCCCAAATTCATCACGTTCCTGGGTGAAAAATATCAGCATTGTAACCCTTGGAGGAGAAACTGATGACCCAGTTATTTATAATTTATCTCATGCACCCAAACTTTTTATTTATATAAAGATGTATTGAGTCTCAAGCAATGCCAGAATACGATTTCTCTCCATTGCTTTCGCTAATCTTTCTCAAGTAAATATAGAACTGACGTACTGCACATACCAACAGAATGCAAGTGCTAAGTAGTATTTTTTGAAACCTAGCAACAATAAGCCCGTAAGCGCATAGGGAGCTCTTTGGAAGCACTTTAACAGTGAGGTCGTGGACATTTCCAGCACAAAAAAACACATCAAATGGACATAAGCCCTTATGTTTGCACTAATCATAACCTACGGAGCACTGGAGTACAAGATAATCAACATACCATATGCTTGTACCTGAATGTTAATGTTCATTATATATACTATATGCTGGTGTTTGTTTTGTGAGAGCGGGTTGTGTATTGAAAGCAGGTGTGTGTGGAACTCTACGATCCCCCATGGCCAGGGACGTGCGAGTCCATGTAATGATGTTTTCATGAGAAATTGAAGTCTGTACTGGTCTGTACCGAGAGAGAACACTGTGATTTTTTTTAGTATTTAATTTTTTTATATACTTCTTTCCTCATGTCGCTCTGACCGGTGACATCACACTCCTACAGCCGGGCAGGCATTCTCAGTTATAGTGATGTGTGTATTTTTCCTGTAGGTGTGAATTTAGGCGGGAGAGATAATGGGAGACATTTGTGTTGGAGATGAGATATGGAGAACGATGGATAGAGAGATGCAGGAAGCATTAGGGTCGGGTATGAGAGAGGATAAAACATGACAGAGCAAGGGAGAGAAGGACGGAAAAACGGTGTTGGGATATATGAGAGAGAGTAAGAGATAGATTGAGTGGGAAGGGAGAGAGAGAGAGAGAGAGAGAGAGAGAAAACAAAAGCAGTCATTTCTATATAATGTTTATGCCAAGTGGATAAAATGCCTGCCAGAGCTAATTAATGTGAGTGTCTCTCTCTCTCTCTCTCTCTCACACACACACACACACACACACACACACACAGAGCCGTTCATGTAAAATGAATATGTTCTTCTGCATGCAGATCTATTTATTATCCTGACTGATCGATATTATAATAGCATTATGATTGATATAATCTCGTAGATTGGCCTTGGGGATAAATATGTACTCCAGTACATACTCTGATTGATTTGATGCCGTCATGGTTGGGGGTCCATGTCTGTGTTCCCCAGTACATATGTTCCCCAGTGCCTATGTTCTCTAACCCTAACCCTATGCTTATTAACATTGATAATGTGAACTCACGAATGTTCCATAAATTGTTACTTTGAAGATCCATTCATTTAATAAGGACCGGGGAACATATGTACTATGGAACATAGGGTGTGGGAGACATAGGAAAAACCATTCTACAGGGGACCGTAGAAAGAAAAAGGAAGAGGGGCAGACAGAAGAAAAGGTGGACAGACAACATTGCAGAGTGGACAGGGAGGAGATTTGCCCAAACCCAGGCCCTCGCACACAACCGTGAACGATGGGAAAGACTGGTGCTCGGCTCATCATGGCGGGACTACATCTCTCGGCTGCTTTGGGAGCGCCTTGGTAGTGTGGTCACCCCGGGAGTGCCAGAGGAAATGGCTGGGAAGAGGGACGTCTGGAACTCACTGCTTAGGCCGCTGCCACCACGACCCGACCCCATATTAAGTGGAAGATGATGAAGATGAAGATGAATATGGTCGTTGGTTTGCCAGCAAAGAGTGAGCAGCACCTTCCCTGTCCTCCACTTTTATAGCTGAAGTGCCCTTGAGCAAGGCACCTAACCCCCCAACTGCTCTCCGGGTGGCACAAGTGTGGCGGCCCACTGCTTCGCGTATGTGTGCTCACTGGTTATAATAATAATAATAATAATAATAATTACAATTTACAGAGCTACAACATACTGCATGTTCTAGATGTCCTAGTTATTCCACTAGGGGCAAAATGAAGCAATAATCTCACAAGAACCATAAAACTCTTAAGTGTCTCAGATATAAAAATGTTTTTTTTAATTATATTGAAATCAACACCTCGTTACACTCTCAAAAATACATTATTCTATCTTTAGGGGTAAAACAGCTTGTCACACTCAAAGGTATATTTTTACCTTTGAAAAAGTGTCATTACCAGCATCTGTCTGTTTGTCCATCTGTCTGTTTGTGAACAAAATCCTGATAACACACAAGCAAGGATTTTCACCAAACTTGGTGGGGACACTACACCACCTGAGTCCCAGAGATTATTTGATTTTGGGATGTCAAGGTCAGAGATGAAGGTCAGAACAACGTCACAAAATTTTGGAGATGGAGTAATTAATATTTCAAAAGGAGTGCTATATACATACCGAGTGCTATATACATACATAACGTTACTATAGAACACTAATAGGAAACCATATGGACTTATAAATAAGAAAATTATTTTTGATCTTGAGTGACCTTGAAAGTTTAAACCTCAGCTATCTCATTAATTCTCAAAATGCGAGTTTTTTTTTTTTGCTATACTGTATTAATCCCCCAAGGGAATTTATTGCTTCTGCATTTAACCCATCCAAAGTAAGCACACATGTAAACAGTGAGCACACACACACTCAGTAGGCTGCTACACATATTACGGCACCCGGAGAGCAGTTGGAGGTTTGGTGCCTTGCTCAAGGGCACTTCAGCCATGAAGGTAAAGAAAAGGAAGGTGCAGCTCACCCCCCACCACCACACATTTTTCCTGCTGTTCCAGGAATCGAACCAGTGACCTTTTCGTCCCAAAGCCGCATCTCTAAACGTTAGGCTTCGGCTGCCAAATTCCATAACTGTAAGTTTAGCTAACAAACCCAACTGAATTAAACAACACCAAAGCTTTTAATCAGAAAACACCCTGAACATATTAGATTCTGAATCTGAATCTTATCTGCACAGTTGCTGTTAATATTTATCCAGAATACGTATTCCTTTGGGGGCGGCACGATGCTGCGGTGCTTAGCACGTCCACCTCACAGCAAGAAGGTACTGGGTTCGATTCTCGGGCTTGGGTCTCTGTGTGGAATTTGCATGTTCTCCCTGTGCTTGCGTGGCTTTCCTCTGGGTACTCCAGTTTCCTCCCACAGTCCTACATGCACAGTAGGCTGATTGGCTGTTCCAAATCGCCCCTAGGTGTGAGCGTGAGAGTGAGTGGTTGTATGTGTGTTGGCCCTGCAGTGGCCTGGCGAGCTGTTCAGTGTGTTCCCCACCCTCGCCCAGAGATGGCTGAGATAGGTGCCAGCCTCCCAGCGATGCTAATTAGGATTTAGCGGCTTAGAAAATGAATGAACGAATGAATGAATGTATTCCTTTGATGTTACAGAGACATTCCACACAAAAACAGTAATGAGAAGGATGTAGAGCGAGGCTAGCAGCTTGCTAATGACCTGTTAGAAATTATATGCTGTTCAGTAACTAGCAAAAAGTACTCTTCTTTAATCAAAGCAGTCATTTAGAGGGCACATGGATGCTAATCCAGTATGAACATATGTTGCAGGTAATGTAGCAGGTAGGCTTATTGTTGCTGAAGGATAACAGAATGTTGTTATTTTAACAATGGATAGAGAGTACTGTGATCTTGCAGTGGTGTTAAGGTCAAAAGAAAAAAAAATAAGCAAGAGTGCTATCTAGAGTGTATTCTAGCATTTGGGACACAGCTTAAGTACCTACCTCATTTTCCACGATACCGTTTTGTAAGAGTGTGTCCAATGACTGTCCATTGTGTGTTTAAACCACCACCTGCTGAGACACATTCACGGTTAGCCAAGTAGCAAAAATCCATTTGGCGGAGACTTGAATGCCAGCTTGTGCGTCAAGTGTTCTGTACTTCCTTCCCTCCTTCTGGCAGTCTTCCTGGCTCTCGTCTGTCACACTTGTTTGGTAACAGCTGGCGCGTGATTGCTTGTAGAACCTTGTTGGAACGCACCACTGGCACCTGCTTTTTGGCTTGGTTTAATTATTCACGATACAGAAACATGGCTACCTGTAGCTGAACCACCTGGACACATCTTGTGCTCTTTGGCATGTGGTGCCAACTTCCTTCAGTGTGAAGATGTGTGGTCATTTTCTGGACCACATGTTTATCATATTAGCTTAAAGTGCTCGCCTGGCCTCCAAAACCGCCTTGAAGCTTTGAGGCAGCGATGTATGAGCCAGTGGTGTAGGCAGGGAATTAATTATAGCGAGTGCAACACAGGCATGGATTTTGGCGTCAAGCCAGATAATAGCAGGAACAGTGATGGCACATATTTGTTATTTAATCATTTAAAGCACGGCTTACCATCAACCAATCTCGCCATAATAATAACATTGCCATAAAATCGTTTTTAAACACTCACTCTGTCATTTGACGAATCACTTAATCCTACTAGAGTCACAGGGAGGTTGGAGCCTATCTCAGCCGACTCTGGACTATGGAAGGAAACCGGAATACCTGGCGGAAACCCACGCAAGCACAGGGACAACATGCAAACACAAAAACACCCTTGTTAAGCCCGGGTTTCGAACCCATGATGTTTTTGCTGTGAGGCAGATGTGCATACCACCACTTAGCTTAGCTTTAAACATTTTCATTGATCCATTCATGTATTTTCTAAACCTCTTAATCCTAATTAGGGTCACAGGAAGGCTGGCGCCCATCTTAGCCGACTCTGTACGAGGGCGGGGTCCACCCTGGACAGCTCTCTGCAACTCACGGCAGTGCACGTGACACTTACGGGAAAATCCGCAAAGTCATTCTGGCTATGTAAGATGTGGTTCAAGGATCACTGCACCTTCGTGTAAAAGAATGGCATCTTTGTTTGTCCCGTAAGCTTCATATTTTACCTTTTACCCATCTTTGCATGAAAGTATACACTTCCTGTTTGCACATCTTTAGTTTTCATATCTATTCCTGTTCATTAAGAAAGATGTGTTTATTGTGAAGGATGTATTTGTTCGAACCATGACAACCATCTTCAAACAAACTTGTTGAAAACTTCTCGGCTTCCTGAGTGTTCTGTTCGAAGCGTTCATAGACGAGTACACGATGGGTTACACTACGACACATTCGACTGTTTGGGTAGTGGGCCGACACTGGGTGAAGGAAAGGTACACCCCCAAAAGCTCACCAGACCAACACAAGGACAACACACACAGGCTGAGTGACTTAGGCTACACTCACATCCAGGGGCAATTTGGAACCATCAATTAGCATAATGTGCATATCTTTGTATTGTGGGAGGAAACTGGTGTACCTGGAGGAAACCCACGCAAAGGGAGATCACGCAAACTTCACACAGAAAGCTCCGAGGCCAGGACTCCAACCTAGTCATTCATTGGTCGAATTGCTTTATCCTACGAGCGTCACAGGGAGGCTGAAGCCTATTTCAGCCATCTCTGGGTGAAGGCGGGGTACACCCTGAACAACTTGCCAGTCATAATAGGTTCAACACGCACACAATTAATCAAACTCACACTCACACTTAGAGGCAATATGAAAAAGCCAATTAGCCTAATGCTCACCTGGAGTGCGTGGAGGAAACCCAGTTGCCGAGCCTATGACTCAAACCCAGACCGTTTTGCCGTGGGGCGGACGTGCTACCCACTACGCCACCGTGCCACCCATGACATACAACGGAAGATAATATGTTATGAGCTATCGGTGATTTATTTACGTTTCCTATATCACGGGATTGTACTAGCAGCCCGGAGTGATGGCGTCTGTGTTGCTCTGTGCTTTGCTAACAATACGATGCGTTGTGTCAGCCTGATCCTCTGACGGTGCTCTGAAGTCTGAGAAACCGGTTTCGACACTGACGTCGTATTTCCCCCTCACTGCGAGCGCCGCATGCTGTGACTCCCAGCAGCGCTGCAGCACTAATTTTTTGTTGTGAAGTGCTCGTTTCCTCCCCGCGTGTCTTGTCATTAGTCGTCTCCCGACTGTGATCAAGTCTTTAACCCTTCGTGTTTCTGTGTGCTGAGCGAAGTAACTTCAACTGATATTTTGTTTTTTATCTTGTCATGTTACCTGGTAGCTCATCGCCTGACTACCTGCCTGTTCCTGTGTACGTCTCCACCCGTCATGTCTTCGTTAGTTTCCTAAATAAATCACCGAAGCCGCATGTGCATCCGTGTCAGACTCGATCGTCCCCGAACAGCCCGCTGAGTTCGGTTCAGAATTTAAACTCCGTCTTCAAGGAGGATAAAAATATCCAGAGACAACAGAAACAGCTCTTTAATATCTGCAGGTTTTGTTTGCTTTGTAGATCATCTACACCATCCATCTCTCTCTCTCTCTCTCTCTCTCTCTCTCTCTCTCTCTCTCCCTCTCCCTCTCTCCCTCCCCCC
>JAOUQZ010000002.1:24724865-24743754 GCA_028564935.1 Neosilurus hyrtlii
TATATATATTTATATAAATAAAATGTTTATACAATAAATACAAATCAATAATCATACCAGAGGAAAACAGCTCATTTGGAAAACAGTGAAATCAGGGCCAGGCACAAAGTCATACACAAATAAAAAGCAATGAAAAAAGAACAATATCGAAAAGCCTGCGATGGCCTGGCGAGCTGTCTATGGTTGAGCGCTGAGATGAGCGCCAGCCTCCCCGCGACCCTAATTAGGGTTCATTGGTACAGAAAATTAATGAGTGAATATCGAAAAGCGGCACATACATGCAAGGCAAAGAAAAAGCAACTGGTGCCCCAAGCTGTGTTTTGCTGCTGTTTTAAAGCACTGCCGGAAGTGTGTTGCACCAATCACAACACAGGAGGCAAGTTCAAGTTCATCCTTGACTGAAGCGGAAACTTTTTACCCTGCCACTATCGCCGCGGGCTTGCTCATTAGGGATGTGCATGGGGTTGTAGAAAATGTTTAAATGTTGAAGCTGGGGCTTTCAGACTTGGTACGCTGGCTCACTACTATGAGTGCTAGGATAAGTTTGTGTGTGAGTGACCTTGACCTACTTTTCAAGGTCGCAGAGGAAAAAACGTATATTAGGTTTTTGGACATTTACTTGTCGCGCACTGAGGCTGGAGCTTTTAATCTCACTAGGCTTGTTCTATATTGGGCTTGTTACACTGACAAAGATTAGCAAATGGTTCTACCGGCTGGAGTGTCTGGACCCCGTGGTCAAATTTTTTTTTAGATTTGAGCAAATATTTTTAATAAAATACTAAAATGTCTCACTTTCAACATTTGATCTGCTCTCTAAGTTGTACTGTAAATAAAATCTGGGTTACTGAGGTTTGCATATGATTGCAGTCTGTTTTCATTTTCATTTTACAGCGTCCAAACTTTTTTCTTTGGAAATGGGGTTTTACTTAAAAATTCAAAATTTACACATAAGCCGAACCGCTTAATCCTTTATTAGGGGAAGCAAGAAGGAGCCTATCTCAACCGACTCAGGGTGAAGTCAGGGTACACCCTGAACAGCTTACCAATCCAACTCAGACAACCATTCCCACGCTCACTTTCACCTAAGGGGCAATTTAGAACAGCCAGTTAGCCTAATGTGCATGTCTGTGGACTGTCGGAGGAAACCGAAGTATCCGGAGGAAACCCGTGCAAGCATGGGGAGAACATGCAAACTCCACACAGAAACACCATCATCGAGCCTGAGATGCGAACCCAGGACCTTCTTGCTGTGTGGCAGACGTGCTAACTGCTACACCACCATCCTGCCGACATGTATCTTAAAATTATAACACATTTATGAATATAAAGTTCTGATTTGCTACTGTGAGAGTTCCTGTTATGTTACAGCTTCTGACCAATCCGAATCGAGAGTGGTGTGGTATAAAGGAATGTGAGAGGCTTCATTTGCACATCTGTTTTCAGCATCGTTGTGTGTAGTCATGGGGATATTTATTTATAGTAATGCACACTTCAGTGGTAAACTCTGATTAGAATAATATTTCATAAATATTCATAGTGTGTGTAGATGTGTGTGTGTGTGTGTGTGTGTGTGTGTGTGTGTGTGTGTGTGTGTGTGTTTGATGTTGGAATAAGAAGGGATCAGGCATTACTCGGCTGCCGGCGGAGTGGAGATTGTCTGCTGTGGGTGTGTGACCCGTGAAATGAGTATTATTGGGGAGATGTGATTTATGTGCACTCGGCGAGCCTTCTTTTTTTCCTCTCCTCCATGTCTGAGCTTCGGTCGAACCGCTAAACATTTAACCTTGTTCCCATACCGGGACTCTGAAGTTTTAGCCCCCACGGCCTGATATGATGATGTTGGAGTTTTACCCTGAAATCCTGAAATGAGTTTCAGTCGGAGATTTAAAAAGGAATGAAGACAAATTTCACCGCATTGTCTTTCGAAGCTAACTTTTAAATCTTCTTCATTACGCCGAGTTCCTCTGAAGTTCCTGAGAAGTTCATCTTGGGACTTAAAGCTGGGAACCATGACATCATACTCAAGTTGTCTGCACGGTGTAGTGGCTAGCACGTCCTTCGCACAGCAAGAAGGTCCTGGGTTCAAGTCCCGGGCTCGGGGCGTTTCTGCGTGGAGTTTGCATGTTCTCCCTGTGCTAGCGTGGGTTTCCTCCAGGTACTCTGGTTTCCTTCCACAGTCCAAAGACATGCACATTAGGCTAACTGTCTATTCCAAACTGCTCCTAGGTGTAAGTGTATATAAGAATGGTTGCGTGTGTGTTGGCCATGCGATGGGTTGGCAAACTGTTCAGGGTGTACCCAACCTTCACTCAGTGTTGGCTGAGATAGGCTCCAGCCTTCCCGCGACTGTACTAGGATTAAGCGGTTCAGCTTTCTTCCAAAAGATGGAAGTAGAGTAGGAACATACAAACATTATAATGATGTCTACATGTAGAAGTTGGACAGTAATGTCAGTACTACTGATTTATTGAGACAAAAATAAAACAGTGATCCTATTAAACAGTATACCATCATCATCATATCACGTCTGTGGCCCTGTAAACCCAAAAGGGGACCAAATTTGACACTATGCATCACAACACCATTCATTCATTCATTCATTCATCTTCTTCCGCTTGATCCGGGGTCGGGTCGCGAGGGCAGCAGCCTAAGCACTGAGGTCCGGATGTCCCTCTCCCCAGCCACTTCTTCCAGCTCTTCCGGGGGGACACCGAGGTGTTCCCAGACCAGCCGAGAGACGTAGTCCCTCCAGCGTGTTCTGGGTCGGCCCCGAGGTCTCTTCCCGGTCAGAAATGCCCGAAACACCACACCAGGGAGGCGTTCGGGAGGCATTTTAATCAGATGCCTGAGTTACCTCATCTGGCTCCTCTAAACGTGGAGGAGCAGCAGAGGTTCT
Source organism: Neosilurus hyrtlii (assembly GCA_028564935.1). Taxonomy (NCBI): domain Eukaryota; kingdom Metazoa; phylum Chordata; class Actinopteri; order Siluriformes; family Plotosidae; genus Neosilurus; species Neosilurus hyrtlii. Next base: position 24,727,762 of record JAOUQZ010000002.1, read on the forward strand.
ACGCCGAGTTCCTCCCAGATGACAGAACTTCTCACCCTATCACGAATACAAGCGAAGGAAGCTTGTATTCGTGATCTTGATCTTCCGGTCACTACCCGAAGCTTGTGACTGTAGGTCACAGCACTAGTCAGTGCTAATCTAGTCACCTGCCTCTGAGTGGTAAAAGGATAAACCCTCGACTCACAGGCCGAACACGGAGAGCAACAAGGGCTTAAGAATAATAAGCCACAGTATAGAGGGCTCCACTACCAAAGCCTGGTTACTAGCCAGCCAGGAGACAGACATACTGTGCCTCCAAGAGACCCAACGAACTGAACACTACAGCTTTCACACTATTATTGCATGAAGCTGCGGTAGGTGAGGGTTTTCCCCCACTTTTCCACTCAAGTAATTTAACTTTAGGGAGCATTCATTTTAAAATTTTACGACTGGGAACTTGGAAATCACACCTTCCCAGTTTAAATGAAGCACACCGTTAGTTCAGTCTGAGATGCCCCGCCCATGGGATATTATTTTACACTTTTCTGGCCAAAAGCTTCATGAGTTTTTATAGTGAAGAATTAAAATGTATTCAGAGAGATTGAATGTATTGTGATGTTGAATACATTTTGGCAGTTAAGTTAAACACAAACAAACAAACAAAAAACAAAAACACTCAGATGTTTCCCTCCAGGTAGTTTCATGTAGCAGATTTGCTAATGCATGATACTCTATTCTTGACAGCAGGAACAAACCAGTAAAACCTATGAGTAGGTGGTTCTCTGGTTTACGATTCCTGGTAGTGATGTTTAGTGGTTGCACAACATGGATGAATTGGTGCCTAAAATATAAACGTTGGTAATATGCAGGTGCGTTATAAGAATTTTACACTATGCATACGGTGTCTCTGTTGTTTCCTGCACCATGTTTTGTTTTTGTCAGCACTGGTTGCTTTATTAGTTACTAAAAACTTTTTTGATGAATTTTTGTGAAAAGGGTGGAGTACGGCTCATGCCCATGTATTCCATCACACTGGTCACCATATCTTTTGTTCAGTCCTTCATTGCTTTCCAATTTACTGTGTATCATATACGAACAATCATCTTTTTCAATTATTCTTGTAATTTGCACTATTGTAAATTCCACAGGTCACTTTATAGTATTTTTGCTGCTGTCTATATCTGCAGTTTCTATATTATAATCCTGTGCTAAGCCAAATGCAATGAAATTCCTTTCTTTGTACACTCGCTGTATAGTGAATGACTATATTACCATTGTGTGATGAGGAATTTTTTCTAAATTAATTTTGCGCTCCACTTTATAAGTAAAGACTACAGCGCTCCCGCAAAAATTACAGTAAAACATCTGCATAAGATCCATCACCGGCCAGAGTTTGCTCAGGATCCAAGTAGCATTTAATATCTAGGAAAAGTAGGATAACTCCAGAAAGTATTGCTCTGGATCTGATGGTTCGGAATGTTGTGACCTATAGGGCTTGTTAAGAAAAGATCTGTTTATAATCTGTAAATAATATTTGGCAGAAATGAAAATAAGGATTGAAATGGGCTCCCATGGTGGAGGTTTGCGCTCTCCACCAAGTAGAGTGCTTCTAGTTCATGAATAAAATTTTTTTTTTTTGCAAGATTTTCAAATACATTTTTCACAGTTGAATTCTTTTATGAGAATTTTAGAAAGACAAACTTAAAAAAAATGACAGAACGGAGAAGCCGTGGTGGTTTGTAGTCTCCATGAAAGCGTATCCTCATGCTAGTACAGTTAAACAAGGATCTAAAGCTGCATCTACAGCTGCAGTGTTTTACTAAAGCCTTAAGGGGCGTCCACATGGGACGAGGTCAATTCTATGTGGAGTTCGCGTGTTCTCCCTGTGGTTGTGTGGGTTTCCTCAGGGTACTGCAGTTTCCTCCCACAGTCCAAAGACATCCACATTAAATCGGCCCTAAGTGTGAGTGTGAATGTGAAAGGTTGTGCGAGTGTTGGCCCTGCGATGGACCGGCGAGCTGTTCAGGCTGTGCCCCCTTTTGCTAAAAAGTTGGCTGAGATAGGCTCCACCCTTACCGCGACCCTAATAAAGAATAAAACCATTCAGTGAATAAATGAATGAATGTTTAGTGCTTTTTATTTGGAAGATTTCAGAAACGAACCGTATGGCGTCTCGATCTTCATCACACCACCGTGGCGTTGATTATTTTTCCGTAACACCACACTGCCAGTGTTTCTTACATTATGCTCAGCTTGTGCATGACATCATCAAAACTAATGCTAAAACATCACATAGGTGTGTACCAACGTTTCCATGTCATCTTTTCTCTCTGACCTTCTAATATTTATGATTTATACATGCGCCAGTATCCTAAACGCACGCTTCTGTGAGGCACCGACGCTGATATATACCCCATATACGCGTCCCGCATTGTCACATTAGCATGCTAACGGCACCCCACTCAGTCTTGGCCAGGCCGGATGTTTGGATTGGCAGCTTATCCATTGTGACTGTCAGCGTTAATCATGGACAAGCTTGCTGTTTTTGTGTGTCTGTGTGTTTGTCTGTGTGTGTGTGTGTATGTAATAAAAAAGTGTGTGTGTGTGTGTGTGTGTGTGCATTCTGACCTTGGAGCTACGGGTTTGGACATTTGGTGTAAAAGTCGTTATTGTCACGTTATTTAACTCACCTGCTATGAATTACGCGGTGTGGCAAGAGACCTGTGAGTAAAGTCGCTCTGATAGACACACACACACACACACACAGTGTTGAGGGCGTAGGAGTGATTAGCCAGAGCAGATGGATGCCTAAAAGTGTGTAAAGTCTAAAGCCTGTTTGCTAATTTGTTAAGTGTGTGTGTGTGTGTGTTTGTGTGTAACACACACTCACTCATGTGTTTTCCTTTCCCATGTGCTTTCGTTAGTTACTTATCCATGACAACGAATCCAAGAGCCAAGGAAGTTGGCCATGTTTGGGCCCAAACAGAAGCATGATGTCACTTCCTGCCTGAGTTGGCGGTAGGATAGGATGGAGACTGCATGGGGTGAAGATTGAACAGAGAGATGCAGTGAGTAGGAGTGTATCGCTGTTGTATGAAGGAGAAGTAGAGTCTGGAACCAAAAACAGATGAAGAAAGAAAGAATATAGAAAATATTAAATAGCTATTTTTATTATTATTATTTTTTTTTTTACATTGTATATATAAATTTACAGTGCGGCTTTAAGTTGTACTTTTCATATTAGCCTAATGCTAGCCCAGTCACCTGTTTATTATTAGACACGTGAACACAAGCAGATACATGGAATCAAATTACATGAAATGCTTGAGTCATTTTCAGGTTTCTTTTGTACAAAAACATTTATTCATAAAACCTTTAGCCTTTCGCCACTCTAATAATCCTCTATAAATATCCTGTGGATAATAAAGCCTGGTACATTCATGCTTTAACAGCTTGGTGGCGTAATGGATAGAGCGTCTACATAATAACAAGAAGGTCTGGGGTGAGTCCCAGTTCTTGCATGGGTTTCCGTTCGGTACTCCAGTTTTCTCCTACAGACCAAAGACATGCACTCACTGGCTGATTAGCTGTATTATATTGACCCTGGGTGTGTTGTCCCTGTGATGGACTGGTGAGCTGTTCAGGGTGTACCAAATTCAAAGTCAAATTTATACCCTGCCTTTGCCTAGAGTCGGCTAAGATAGGCTCCAGCTTCCCTGTGACCCTAGTAGGATTAAGCGGTTTGGCAAATGAATGAATGAACGAACGAACAAACAGTCCTGCATTATAGTCTATAATTATAGATATGACTTGAGTACTACTGAGTGTTAATTTATATGACACGGAAATGGCTCCATCTGATTGGCCAGCTATTTCAAAATCATAAATCTTTATTTCAAGTGGATGATGCTTCAATGAAAATGAAAGTTACAGTTTGTCACCGTCTGGATTCTGGTGTTAAGAAGATGATGATTCACATCACAGGTTTATATGGGCGCCCTATTAATATGTTACCGTTTCTATAGTAACAGCTGCTTTACAGGGGGCCGACATGCCACATAATCCAAGTCTGATATAAAACGGATTTAAAATAACAACAAAAAATATCAGAAAACATTGAAGCTAAAAAAAGGGAATATTTATGAAAGGAGTCTCCAGTTTTAGTGCTTTTCAGCATTTTCAGAAACGAAAGGTTTTACAAAGCAACATTTATAGCCATGTTACAAGAGTACTCGGTGAGTGTAAACCTCTACCAAGCCCAGAAATCACCCTTATTACCCAAAATGTCAAAAATCGTTCTATCTCACAATGTAAAAGAATCCTTTAAACAATTCCTGGATTTAGAATTTAATCCCAATCATCTTCAAAATGTCTTTCTTGCCCAAAGCCCCACGTCTGACTGGAATTTGATGGAAATCCTTACGGGGTGATCACACTAGAGGTGCGATTGAAAAGCAACAGATGGGCTCCCGAGTTGCGACCCCCCCCCCCCTCCAAAAAAAGCAACTAATGCAAATGGTAACTCGCTGCTCTCACTTTTCATTTTGAAAATGTTCTCAAATTTGTCGCACAACATTTGTGGCATCGTATTTTGGTCGCCTCATTTGTGAACTCAACACAACACAAAAAAATTTCAAACACGCTTGAATTTTCTGCAAATGTCGTTAAATGACTCCCTGATGCAAACTCGTCTCAACATGTCATGAGAAGGTCACAAAGTTGTCGTTTTGCTCGCAAATGATTAGTTTTTTCGTTCGCAAGAAAAAGCGTCAAGTTGGGGACACCCAAGTGGAAACTTTGAGAAAAGTTTGCTGACTTGCTGGCATCCACGATATTCAGTATATTTTGTCATCATTCATAATTTTTTTACATTTCTTTTATGCTAATAACACGCGAATAACAAGCGAATGGATCGAGAACAAAAGGCGAACAAAACGCGACTGATTTACAACAGGAGATTCCCTTTTTTTCTCGACCAAACATCCGCAAAACAATCACAAATTATGCTCAAATAACTTTAACCGTGAGCCCCCACTGCAAAACAAACAAACTGACTGATGGTAAAACCTAATTTTACAGGTCATATGGATCTGTAGCAGGTACAGTAAGTACAGTGTGATCATTCCAGATCATTGATTAAAAATGGCTGATGGACCGTTGATCTGAGAGTATTGTTGTGTCATAACACCTAAGAGCCAATCATGTTCTAGTATGCAAATTCATGTCAGCTAATCCACTCGCTTTAGGTTCAGTTATTGTTAAAATGATGATATTCTGATGTACATGCAAAGTCAGGATTTTTTTTACCTGTAAAAAAACCTAATGGATACATTAATAATAAGAAAATAAATAATTTATGAATTAATTTTTATAATAATGTATAGATTTAGGCACCTCCTAAAGTCCTAGCCCCTGACAGATATTTTTAGTGAAAGGTTATAGGAGTTATAAGATTAGCATAGCGGATGCTAACCCAAGAGTTAGCATCAGCGTCAGCCTTGAATGAAATAAATTAATAAATCTTCTCTGTTTTTTCCAACTATGATCTGAAGTGAAAGCAGAAAAGGTTAACACTGAGTTTTCTTTTCACTGCCTTTCACTCACTGATCTCCACCTTCATTTGTATCACCTGTCTTGTTAAATTATTTATCCGTTTACCGAGTTGATGTTCCGTGCTCCTGTTCATGTTTCATGTCGTTTTGCTTGATGACGGCCTGTATGCCTAGCTGAGGGTGTGATCGTGTGTTTTTATTGTGTGATTGTGAGTCTGAGTGGTGGTGTCAGAGCCTCTAGTTTTTGGGTTTCAGGTTGGTCATTCATAATAAATCTGTATTTTTATTGCTGCCTGTCATCATGCAAGTGAACGAGACATAACAGCCAATCAGCATCAACTCAGCGGCATGGCAGCTTTATTGGTTTTCCTGTGGTTCAGACACGGGACAACTATTTAAATCATGTTTCATGCTTTTGGTGCTCTGCTCAGGAACTAAATAAATAAAGAAATGTAAATAAATAATGAAATAATATTTACATTATTTAAATGGACTTCTCTCAGATTTGGTTAAACCTGTGTGGTCACATGATTAGATGTATATTCAGTTGCCTGGATACAAACCCTGTCACTTTTTATACCCTAAGGCTAAAACCTGAACTCTAACTGATTTTACTCAGAAACTTCTGACCCGTGTCTCTAGCGCTTCAATGCTTCTTTTAACATGTTGCCCCCATGAGCCACCCACACACCACTACTCTTCATCCACCATAACCGTCTTCTGTTTACAAAATAACTTACAGTGTGGAGCGTCCTCTGAGTGCCATACAATTCCTCTCGAAAACAAATCATATACTGAAGCTCATCTCACGGTATAAGATTGTCAGTCTGTCCACCCCTGTGAAGAACAATGGTTTCATCCATGAGTGTATGACAGGAATGGGAAAATTCATTCATCCATTTTCTGAACCGCTTAATCCTAATTAGGGTTGCGGGGAGGCTGGCGCCCATCTCAGCCGACTCTGGGCGAGGGCAGAGTACACTGTGATCTGCAAAATAATAATAATAATAATAATAAAAATAAAAATAACAATAATAATAATAATGATAGGGCAGCATGGTGTTGCAGTGGTCAGCATGTCCTCCTCACATCAAGAAGGTCCTGGGTTCGATCTCCAGGCTCGGGGCTTTTCTGTGTGGAGTTTGCATGTTTCTCCTGTGCTTGCATGGGTTTCTTCCGGGTATTCTGGTTTCCTCCTACAGTCCAAAAACATGCACAGTAGGCTAATTGGCGGTTCACATTGCCCCTGGGTGTGAATGTGAGTTTGATTGGTTGTGTGTGTTTTGGCCCTACAATGACCTGGCGAGCTGTCCAGGGTGTATCCCGCCCTCGCCCTGAGTGTGAATGGTTGTATGTGTGTTGGCCCTCTGATGGTCTAGCTGAGATGGGCGCCAGCCTCCTCGCGACCCTAATTAGGAATAAGCGGCTCAGAATTTGAATGAATGAATAATAATAATAATTATTTGACCTTATGCCCCTTTATTTTATTTTTCTGAAGCTGAAAGCTCAGGGGGCAGCAGGGTGATGTAGACGTTAGCATGTTAACTTTACAGCAAGAAGGTCCTTTATTCGAGTCTGATGGCGTTTCTGTGTGGAGTTGGAATGTTCTCGCTTTGCTTGTATGGGTTTCCTCCAGGTTCTCCAGGTTTTTTTCCACGTGCACCTCAGGCTGATTTCCTATTTCAAATTGCCCCTAGGTGTGAGTGAGAGTGTGAATACTTGTGTGTGTGTGTGTGTTGCTTTGTGTTGGTCTTGCAGGTTGTTCAGGGTGTATCCCACCTTCGCCCAGAGTCGCCTGGGATGGGCTCCTGCCTCCTCGAGACCATAGTAGAATTAAGTGGTTCAGCAAATGAGTGAGTGAGTGGGTGAGTGAGTGGGTGAGTGGGTGAGTGAGTAGGTGAGTAAGTGAGTGGGTGAGTGAGTGGGTGACTGAGTGAGTGGTTGAGTGAGTGGGTGAGTGAGCGGGTAAGTGAGTGAGTGAGTGGGTGAGTGAGTGAGAGAGTGAGTGAGTGGGTGAGTGAGTGGGTGAGTGGGTGAGTGAGTGGGTAAGTGAGTGCGTGAGTGGGTGAGTGAGTGAGTGAGAGAGTGAGTGGGTGAGTGGGTGAGTGAGTGGGTGAGTGAGTGAGTGAGTGGGTGGGTGAGTGAGTGGGTGAGTGAGTGGGTGAGTGGGTGAGTGGGTGGGTGAGTGGGTGGGTGAGTGAGTGGGTGAGTGGGTGAGTGAGTGGGTGAGTGAGTGGGTGAGTGGGTGAGTGAGTGAGTGGGTGAGTGCATGGGTGAGTGGGTGGGTGGGTGAGTGAGTGGGTGAGTGAGTGGGTGAGTGGGTGGGTGAGTGAGTGAGTGGGTGAGTGGGTGAGTGGGTGGGTGAGTGAGTGGGTGAGTGAGTGGGTGAGTGAGTGGGTGAGTGAGTGGGTGAGTGGGTGAAAGCTCAGAGCTGCACAGAGATTGTTATTTGGTATAATTGTAATGAGAAAAAGAGAATGAGTGAAAGATTAAAAAAGGAGAGGTTGATGTTTGCAGTGTCCTGATCCAGCTCCGGGTTTTCAGCCTGCCTGTGCATCGGTAGATCACTCCAACCGTGCGTGTGTGTGTGTGTGTGTGTGTGTGTGTGTGTGTGTGTGTGTGTGTGTGTGTGTGTGTGTGTGTGTACACACGCTTCGCTCTGCTCTGCTGCAGTGGAGCCTCAGACACTGAACCGATAGCTACTCCTCCACAGAGGCACCGCATCCTCCCGCGTTTTTCCTTTTTTTTTTTTTTTTTTTGTCTTTCCGTTTCTTTCTCGCTTGCTCACTAGGAAAAAAAATTAAAAGAGGGGAGGTTCTGGAGGATAGAGGGAAGATTAAGGGAAGAGGAAAGGAGCTTTGAATCAAGATAGAGAGAGTGAAAGGGAGAGAATCCATCCACACCCATGTCTATCATCCTAACGGAGAAACGTGAACGGACCCACATGTTACCCCTGCTGAACTCCGCTGACAGGTGAGGTGCCGCTGGAGGTTTCTTCCTTCTTTCGCTTTTCTCCTCATCTTCCACAGCTGGAGCTCTCCCTCTTTCCCTCCTTCTCTCTCTTCTCTCTCTCTCTCTCGGTCTGTCTATGCCTCTCTCTGTCTATCTCTCCATCTACCTCTTTATCTGTTTGCTACATCACTTCCTTTACCCATGTCTGTCAAACAGGTACCCAACTTGTTCATGTCGGGGTGCAGGGTGCCATTTATAATGGCAGTATTTTTATTCTTAGTGATACAACGTGAGTGGAACTGAGCAGAGGATGGAAACAGTGGATGGAAACAGCTTCTGAAACGTGAACTTGCTCCTCGATTGTCTTGGAACTATGCTTTTCAGAGGAGCTGATTTCTGGGAACTTTGGTGGAAGATGTTCTGTTTACCAGTAATGGAAAATGAGAAAGATAGAAAAAGGAATAAAAGAAAGAGAGCTTTGAAAAGTGGCTGCGATCCCCGATGCAGGGATTTCTGTGTGTGAGTGGGTGGGAGAATCGATTCCATGTACTGTCACTTTGATTTATACTCTACTTATTTTAACAGTGGTTACAGTACATGCTGGCGTCCTGCCTGTGTGTGTGTGTGTGTGTATGTATGTGTGTGTGCTGAAATGCTCTGTGCTTTATCTTATAGTTTGATTGTGAGAGGGAGCACTGCAGGTCTAAACACTTGCTCTCTCTGCAGTGCATCCTCCCCTCTCCTATCTCTCGCTCTCTCTCTCTCTCTCTCTCTCACACACACACACAGGGTATTAAACTGCCCCTCTTATAGAGCGTGATGAGTGGAGACACGACAACAGAGCTTTCCAGGAGAATCCCAGTTGGTATATATATCTCCATCCTCTCTGACACCTCCATCATCACTTCTTCCTCAGATGCACTGAGTATGTTGATGTTCACTTTACTGTATGATCGCTGATTTATAACAAACGTTGGCAACAACGCTTTCTTCCTCAGCCATGGATAGATAAAAACTCCTTGCTTTGAAACAGTTCGTGTTCGTCTCTTTAAAGGATTTATACCGTTGGATATCAGCGTCCAGACTTCATCCTCCTGAGTCTTTTTCCAGATCCAGCAGTCCTGCATACAGATCTGGACTGTACTGAGTGAGTTTCTGGTTAAACGAAGCAATTACGGCTCCTGTGCTTTTATCCAGAAGGACTCATGAGTAAGCATCTTAACCTTTAAGTTTATACATGGACTGAATTCTGGAGAGTTTGTATAAGTTTCGCTGGATTAAAAAATGGCTGCCTAACGTAAAGCATGTCACAGTTTGCTAGCCCAGGGTATAAGGTCATCACTTGGAGGAACAAGATTAAAAACAGGACGGCACGGTGGTGTAGTGGTGAGCACATCCACCTCACTGCTAAAAGGACCTGGGTTCGGGTCCCGGGCTTAGCAAGGGCGTTTCTTTAAGGAGTTTGAGTATATTCTCAATGTGCTTGCGTGGGTTTCCTCTGCATACTCCGGTTCCTGCCTCAGTACAAAGACATGCTAACTGGCTGTTCTAAATTGTCCACTGGTGTGAATGAGAGTGTGAACAGTTGTGTGTGTGCTGATGGACTGGTGAGCTGTTCAGGGTGTACCCACCTTCGCCCAGTGTCCACTAAGATAGGCTCCAGAGACCCTAATAGGATTATACGGTTCAGCAAATGAGTGAGAGTGGTGAGACAATGATCAAAAAGGCGAGGGGGTGGATGTGGGTGGAGGGAGTGGTGGGTTTAGATTATGTTCTGTGAAAGCGCCCAGCTTCGACAGCAGAGTCCTGATCACATTTTAGCCAATCAAGTGCATTTATGTAAATGATTTAGCTGAAGGCAGTTCATCAAGAAAGTGAACAATTTCCACAGACTTCTACTGATTGGGGTTTTGTTATTCACCCTCATGTGGCTCGTTCTAAAAATGAATGAAAAAAATATCCTTTTATTTAAAAAAAAAACTATATATATATATATATATATATATATATATTCATATCCTGTGTTCATTCACAGCCTTGATTTTGTAAATGAGAAACAAAGGCAGTCAGGGTGAGCCACACAACACTATTCCAGCCAATCAACAACAGGGGGCACTTGAGCTCATGTACAGCATAGGTACCGAGGTCTATAGGTGTTGTCAGTGTTGTTGCCTTGACAGGAGCTTGTGATTGAGGTGTGTATTTGTTAGGATATGAAGTAAATACCAGCTATTTGATATTTTTTAGGAATCACTGACCTTCTTTATTTCTATTCAAATATGGTAATCTAAAGTGGTAACAAAGCAAAAAAGCGAAAACAAACCACTCAAATCAGGTTCCTGTTTTATCAGTACAGTAATCTTCCATTTATCATTTATCTGATATCAAAGCCTAAGAAAATGAAAAGCATGCTCTGATAGGCTCTGCTATGATTATATATATATATATATATATATATATATATATATATTATCACCCTGCGATGGCATGATGAGCTGTCCAGGGTGTACTCTGCCCTCACCCAGAGTCGGCTGAGATGGGTGCAGGCCTCCCGCGACCCTAATTAGGATTAAGCGGTTCAGAAAATTAATTGATGATGATGTATATATGTTATTATTTATAAATTATGATATTGTTATTACAGATTGTTTTATCTAGCAGGCGTAGTGACTGCTGAAAATCTAAAAAGCTTATGCTTTGTTATGAATTACCTCTACAGTATTGCTTAAATAGTGAATTTTTTTATAAATATTAGTAAATTTTTACTGCATTAAATATATACTTATATAGATATAGATATATACACATTATATTGTTATTAATAAGTTAGCATAGAAAAATGCTTATTTCAATGTAAATAGCATAATAATTTTTTTAAATGCGGTATAGAGGTATCGCGACAGGTGAACTGTGCTATAGAGGGGGATCACTGGATTGATTCATCATCATTCCATGTCATGTTTGTTATTTTGTGTTTGAGAAACTTTTATAACTGGAACTTGGCAAATTTTAATCGACTACGTTAGACAGCCGGATATATCCAGCAACAAACAGAGCAAGTGAGTGATTCAAATTAAAATCCTGGTCATTATCCTCCTCCATGTCCTTCCTACACAAGGGAATAGGATGAGCTGGAGCAGAAGCTTTGTCCTAATAGCAATATTTAGAAAAACGTCATTTAGTTTCCTTCCTCATGCTCATCAGAGTGCTAGAAGTATCCTAGCATGACTTACATGACGTCGAGGCTTTTAGCCAGAGGCTGGCTTGGCGTTTAGGGCTCGTGATTGCTTATTGTGAGGTTGAATTCCAGTACTGATTTTTCTATGCCTTTAACTCTCATCCTAAATAAAAAGTGTCTGCCAAATGGATGAATGTAAAAAAAAGAAATGTAGGATTTGGATCCCCTTTTTTTCGACAATTCAGACGTACCTTCAGCAAATAATCAGATCAATATGAGGCTCAGATGAGTTAGAGCAAGTGTGGACGTGATTTAAATGGGAGAGTGATATGAAAAACCCCTCCAGCTGTGCAGCTCAGTGGCTCCTCAGGGTCCGAGTTTTCACATGTGTTGGTGTTTTTTCTCCCCATGAAATTTTAATATGTTTAATGAAGTGTAAAAGCTGTTTTCAAGCCCAAGGTGGTCAAGTTAACTGATCATTTTGGAGGGGTGGTGGGTTGTTGGGGAGTGGGAGTTACAGATGGTACAGATGGCCCTCGCCCAAGGCCCAGGTGGTACCCGATGTAAAAGTCTACGTCTGACCCTCGAGGCTAAGTACTCTCAGCCATTATTTAGCTGGACTGGTCAGGATACTACCTGCCTGAGGTTTGGTGGTGGAGGGGAAAAGGGTTATTACTGCTGAGAGGAGATGGAATGCCTACACAGATGCATAAAACTAGCGTTGTACACGACTGGAGCTTTGTTATTAGCTCCACTTCATGGTGGGAGTGTTTGCACTGAGAATATCACAAAAATCCCACATATCATGCCCACCTTGTAAGGCTAAAAATCTTACATGAATGTTCCTGCTCGTGGACATGCCATGCAACCTGTTCTTTAGCGCTGAATAAACATCGTGCTGGATAAACATGTCAAGGAAGTGAAAAGGAATTGGGCAATCGTTCAAAGAGGAGTTCTATATCATAGCAACCTCTGAGATTATGAGAACTTTTAAACGTCACCCTCTGACCACACCTGCCAAGGCCAACATGTGAGCTAGTGAATGGTATGAGTTCCATTGGAGACCAGGCAAAAGAATATCATCATGGTGGATTGTGGGGTATAATAATGGGGCCTCGTGAGTTTTATACAAAATGACTGATCCAGACAGAAATCTCCAGAGAGTTAAAGCCAAACATTTGGCTCAGGAAGTTTTTGGAACTTCCAGGAACTACAGAAAGCTCTGGTGCTACATGGGGTTCTTAATCTGTGAAGCTACAGGGTGCTCTGGAACTGTGGAACAGTCTCACTTTGCCGAACTCTAAAAATGTAGAGCTTTTGGGATCAAATATTCCCTGAGGATCAAAACCAAACAGTAGTTTTGGAAGTCTATAGGACTTTCTGGAAACCAGGTGGTACCCCTGAGATCTGGAACTGTGGAGCTTTGGGAGCTCTAGAACTGTGAAGCTTTGGGGAACTCTGGAACTGTGAAGCTTTGGGGAACTCTAGAACTGTGAAGCTTTGGGGAACTCTGGAACTGTGAAGCTTTGGGGAACTCTAGAACTGTGAAGCTTTGGGGAACTCTGGAACTGTGAAGCTTTGGGGAGTTTTGAAACTGTGGTGCTTTGGGGAGTTCTGGAACTGTGGACCTTTGGTAAGCTCAGGACCTGTGAAGCTTCACTGCATATGGGGATGAATGTCTGTGCTACTGATAGAACGTCGTGTAAATGTCAATCAAAGAAAAGTGTAAACTCATCAAAGATACACACCTACTGACCTAGCCTTGAATATTAATTATTCCAAGTAAAATTATTAATTTTTAAAAATATTTAAAAAGTAGAATATAAATTTTTATAAGTAAAAAAGAAAGAACAAAAACAAAGAAAAAAGTGCACTACATCAAAACAGCAGTGTTAGTGTAATATCAGTTTAGATTAGTTGTGTAATAGCTGTAAGGTTTAGCTGTGGTAGATGTAAGACTTAGTTGTGTTAGATACAAGGCTTAGTTGTGTTATCTGTAAAGGTTAGCTGTGTTAGTTGTAAGAGTTAGTTGTGTTCGTTGTAAAGGTTAGTTGTGTTATCTGTAAGAGTAAGTTGTGTTAGTTGTAAGAGTCGGTTATGTTATTTCTAAGATTTACTGCAGTTGGTATTTATACTGTAGGTTTTGATTTAAATATGAACTTGATATAGTGTTTCCTCACTTAGAGTTGACGTATGCAATCAGGATCATTTTTACTTAGATAACGCATTAGTGTTGGCAACTGCCCAGATTGATTACATCCCCGGAGGTGAAATAAGTGTGTGTGAGTGTTGAACATGAGAATGTGTTCACGTGTCAACCATATTACATCCTGTGCTTAGGGCTGACGTCCTTCATGGCTATGCTCAGGGTGTAATCACGGCGGTGTGTTGACCCAGTGCTGATGAGTTAGCGTTCGTCTTGTCCGGTTGCATTCTCTACTCTCCTGTAGTCATGTTAATATGATTGAATTTTCTCAGGTCACGACCTCATAACACTGATTAAATGTATCTGTTTGTCGTCCTCTCCACGGTTCCGCCGTGTTTGATTAGCGCTCATTTGAGCTGTCAGTCAAATTCCAGAGGGACAGTGAGTGGAATCTGAGTTCGAGCGACTCTTCCACCCAAATCTTTACGGGTAAATGGATTGGGTTGAACATTTAGCGGTCGAGTTACGAGTTCATGCACCACGAAAGCTTAACCCTACTTTTAAAGTCTGGATCTAAAAGGGTTTGTGGCGTGGCTTCAGGTTTGAGACTCGAGTCTGTACAGTGTGTTTTCTGTATTAAAAAAAGATTGTTCTTTGACCTGTCTGTATTTCTTTGGTTATTAGATATAAGTACCAGAATCCATGCAGTGGGCGGAGCTTTGTAAAGATTTCTAAGAAACGTTTAATAGGATATGCAATTTCTTTATAAAATATATACTAAATATAAAATTATTACAAGCGAATATCCAAAATATTTTTAATCTTTGAAAGACCTTGAAATAAATAACTCAATGCTGCATAAAACACTTTCTAAACATCCATTAAAATGAAACTTCTTTTAGAATTTACACTATTTTCCAGGATTTGCTTTTTCCAACATATTTAGATTTTTCATGAATCAAACGAGAGTCCAATTAAACGTCTATTCTGAAGGATTTAGTTGACTGTAACCACATGAATGCCCCTCTCTTACCCCTCCCTTCCCCCCTCTCTCATTTACCCCTCCCTCTCTCTCCCATTCCTGTCACCCTCCTTCTCTTAGCCCTCCCTCTTTTCATCTCTCTTTCTCTTACCCCTTCTTCCCTCCCTCTCTCATTTACCTCTCCCTCCCCCCTCTCTCACACTCGTTTTTCTTACCTCTCCCTCCCTTCTTCTCTTAACCCTCCCTCCCTCTCACTCCCTTACTGCTCACTCCCTCCCTCTCTTTCTTACTCCTCCCTCCCTCTCTGTCCCTCTTACCTCTCTGCTTGCCTCTCTCCCTCTCTTTCTCTCTCTCACTTTTCCTCTCACCCCTCCCTCTTTCTCTTACCCCTCTCTCCCTCTCTTGCTCCCGTAACCCTCACTCCCTCCCTCTCTCCCTGTCTCTCTCTCTTACTCCACCCTCCTCTCTTCCCTTTCTCTCTTATTTCCTTCCTCCCTCTCTCATTTTCCCTTACCTCCCTTTTTCCCTTTCTCTCTTTAACCCCTCCCTCCCTCACTCAATCTCTTACCCCTCATTTCCTCCCTCTCTCTCTGGCTATTTCAGCCGACACTGGACAGCTCGCCATACCATTGCATGGCCAACACACACAACCATTTACACTCACACTCACACCTAGGGGCAATTTGGAACAGCCAGTTAGCCTACTGTGCATGTCTTTTGGACAGTGGTAGGAAACCAGAGTACCGAAGGAAACCCTGACAAGCACTGGGAGCAACTTCCACACAGAAACGCCCTCACCGAGCCCGGGCCTCGAACCCAGGACCTTCTTGCTGTGAGGCGAATGCGTATTTTAAGACCCGATTCTTTGTCAATTAAAGACCATTTAAAGAACAAAGGAGCCTCTCGGTCATTTCTTATAAGGAATATTGCGTCTCAATGGGCTTCTGCTGGTGAAATCAATATATTAAAGGTAGACGATGTGATTCATTTTGCTGAGAACAACAACTTTATAGCCAACAGGCATGAAAACTGCACTTCATCATCGCTTTAAAAAGTTTACTACAGCTCAACTTTTAATGAAACATACAGTTTGGGGGGTGGCGCTTTGACATTTTAATGAGTTTTACAGTCCTGTGTGTGTGTGTGTGTGTGTGTGTGTGTGTGTGTGTGTGTGTGTGTGTGTGTGTGTGTGTGTGTGTGTGTG
>JAOUQZ010000002.1:24743854-24755498 GCA_028564935.1 Neosilurus hyrtlii
TGGGTTTCCTCCAGGTACTCTGGTTTCCTCCCACAGTCCAAAAACATGCACAGTAGGCTAATTGGCTGTTCCAAATCGCCTCTAGGTGTGAGTGTAAATAGTTGTGTGTGTGCTGGCCCCGAGATGGCCTGGTGAGGTGTACAGGGTGTACCCCGCCCTCTCTTTCAGAGTCGGCTGAGATGGGCACCAGCCTCCCTGTGACCCTAATTAGGATTAAGCAGCTCTGACTATACATCCATATACACATTACTGATGAAATAACATCATTCTAGCACCAACTTCATAAATGTTACTGTAGCACATTTTATGAGGATGCAAACGAGTACTAAGGACGCAGTTCGGACATACTTTGCCACATGACCTTTGACCTGGGCAGCATGGTGGCAGAGTGGTTAATACGTCCAAGAACATCCTGGGTTTGAGTTCGAGGCTTGGCTGTTTTTGTGTAGAGTTTGCATGTTCTCCCTGTGCTTGCATGTGTTTCCTCTGGGTTCTCCAGTTTCCTCCCAAAGTCCAAAGACAAAGAGATACACATTAGGCTAATTGGCTGTCCCAAATTGCCCCCTAGGTGTGAATGGTCCTGTGTGTGTTGCACTGCAATGGTTTGGCCAGCTGTTCAGGGTGTATCCCACTTCCCCCCTCCCCCCCGGTGTAGGCTGAGCCGCCCTTGTGACTCTAATGGGATTAAGTGGTTCAGCAAATGAGTAAATGTGAAAGTAACGAACTACAATTAAATGCCTACTATTAAATTCTACATTCAGACATTTTGCATACGAATAGCTTGCTAATGAGTTCAGATGAGCCGACTCCAGATTCAGGTACGGTCCCTCAGTGTGTACTTAAATTCGGAAAACAGGGTTTACATTGGGCGGCACGGTGGCTTAGTGGCTAGAACATTCGCATCACAGCAAGGAGGTCATGGGATAGAGTATGGACCATCGGTGTGGAGTTTGCATGTTCTCCCTGCGTTTGCGTGCATTTCCTCTGCGTACTCCAGTTTCCTCCTACAGTCCAAAGACATGTACAGTAGGCTGACTGGCTGTTCCAAATCGCCCCTAGGTGTGAGTGTGAGTGTGAATGGTTGTGTGTGTTTTTCCTGTACTGGTGTGTACCCCGCCTTCGCCCACTGTCGGCTGAGATAGGCCCCTCCCTCCCCATAACCCTAGTAAGATTAAGCAGCTCAGCAAATGAGTGAAATGAGTTGATTTATAAACCAATCCAAACAAGGGGCTTATGCAGGTCCCAGGTTGCTGTAGTGTAATAGAAAACCTATACTGTATATTAAGTATGCGGACGTGGACCTGCGGAGGAGAATCGAAGCAGCGGTGTTCGAGAAAAGAAAATCGAAGGACGTGGAAACAGGAAAATCACTCAGAGGAAAAATGACGATTCAAAGTCGGCATAAATTCAGTGATGTAGAAACTTTTTCAGCTGACTGCATGCACCTTTAATACACACACACACACACACACACACACACACACACACACACACACACACACACACACACACACACACATGCACACGCAGGCACTATCCGTCCTCACACCGCCTGCAAAAGAGGGCACAAATGGGCTTTTATCCGAGGAGTGTAATTAGCACCCAAAATTGCAGGCCCTCAGGCAGCTGCCTCCAGAATGAAGCACAAGGTGTGTATTAGGGGTGAGTGTGTGTTACTGTTCAAGAAAATTATCAGTTCTTGGATTTAAAAGAAGAAAAAATTGAGAATTTTTTTTTAAAAAGAAGAGCTGAGTGAAATTACCCTCGTTTTTTTTTTCTTTTTGAGTGGGGTAGGTGGTGGTGGTGGAGATAAGGAGCAATCACCTCTACTCTTCTCTTTGGTATGATATCTCTCTCTCTCTCTCTCTCTTTCTCTTTTTCTGGTATATTTTAAAAATCTCTCTCTCATTTCTGTTTAAATTCCTCCTCACTTTGACTGTACTGCACGGGGATGCGCTGCTCTTGTTGCTATGGAGACGTAGCTAGGCAGCGGAGTCTGCGATTCTTGCATCGCTCTGCATACGTGCCAAGCAACGAAGGAGCTTCTTTGGAGTGTGTGTGTGTGTGTGTGTGTGTGTGTGGGTGGGTGTGTGGATGGTTAAAGGACTGCGTGAGTGTGTTTGTCAGCATGCAGTGCATGTCTTAACGAGGACAAGAAAGAGATGTAGACGGGGGTTGCAGGTGAGGGAGAAGGTGTGGGTGGAATCGCTGGAGTCACTTCCTTTCGCATGCCATGAAAAAAAGATGGAGAGAGACAGAGAGAGAGAGAGAGAGAGAGACAGATAGAGAAGGTGTGGATGGAATCGTTGGAGTCACTTCCTTTCGCATGCCATGAAAAAAAGATGGAGAGAGACAGAGAGAGAGAGAGACAGATAGAGAAGGTGTGGATGGAATCGTTGGAGTCACTTCCTTTCGCATGCCATGAAAAAAAGATGGAGAGAGACAGAGAGAGACAGAGAGAGAGAGAGAGAGAGAGAGACAGAGAAGGTGTGGATGGAATCGTTGGAGTCACTTCCTTTCGCATGCTATGTAAAAAAGATAGAGAGAGACAGAGAGAGAGAAAGAGAGAGAGAAAGAGAGAGACACAGAGAAGGTGTAGATGGAAGAACAGTCCAAATCACACTTCGCTTTGCACATCAACAGAATGTGAGAGAATGAGAGAGAGAGAGAGAGATGTGCATGTGGGTGTAGATGTAAAAACAGATTGCGAAGCTTGTTTTTTTTTTTTTTTACAGTGCAAATTTCACCCTAATGAAGCCTAGAAATCTCTGCAATATCACGCAATTACTGCCTTTCGTCACTGCGGGGATATAAGTGAGAAATAAATATGACGTTAAGCGTATATTATGTAACACGGTTGACTGCAGGCATGCGAGCTGCTTTGTAATTGCTATAAATTGCATTTCTGAATAGACAGCAGTAATTGGGGAGGGAAACAAGAATGAAATGGTAGGAAAAGTGAACACGTGGGACAGGATGACCTCACACACACATGCTCGTACTCATACACCCTAATCGTAGCACTCTTTCTCTCTGCTTCTTTATCTATATCCACTCACTCACTCGCTCTCCTTTACCAGATTCCAGGATGTCGGCTTGCTGCACAGAGATGCTGCCTAAGGAGGAGAGAGAGAGAGAGAGAGAGAGAGAGAGAGAGAGAGAGAGAGAGAGAGAGGAAAGCTATGAAATGAAGATTGATAGAAAAAAGGCTAAGAGTGGGAGGAAAGCTATACAGAAAAAAAAAACCAGAGAGAGAGAGAGAGAGAGAGAGAGAGAGAGAGAGAGAGAGAGAGAGAGAGAGAGAGAGAAACTGTGTGACAGATGGCCCTGACCTCCACTGTGTTTTTGCTCAGGCGCTCAGAGGAATAGCGAGGGTCACAGTGATATCAGAGGCTTACCGGTGCACCTTCCTCATCTTCGTCCACCGTCAGATCAGCCTTTTCGTTCTGACATTTGCTCAGAATGGCGGCAACAAGAGTGTCCTGGGTTTGAGTGTCCCATGTCCCACTAGGGCATTTCTGCATGGAGTTTGCATGTTCTCCCAGTGGGTTTCCTCCAGGTACTCTGGTTTCCTCCACACATTCCAAAGGCATGCACATTAGGCTAACTAGGACGTTCTCGAAGGCTCCTGTGTCTGTGTTGGCCCTGCAGTAGTCTGGTGAGCTGTTCAGGGTGTACTCTGCCAGAGTCAGCTGAGAGGGGCCCCGTGACCCTAATAAAGGATAAAGCAATTCATAAAATAGAATAAAACTCTAATTTTGCTTGACGACTACCATATATTCTTAAAATTTTTTTTTTCCCCCAAACTTTTATTTTGGCATAATTAAAAATAACCCGGGAAAAAAGGGTCATTGGGAAAGTTACACTGTCAAAAGAACACCCAGAAAGGATGACAAGGTAGGTCTATTTTGAAAAGAAAAATTTATGATATAGTTTATGTTAATTATATGTTAGATGACTTCATTTTATGTTGCTGAGCCTCAACCGGACCAACAGTGCCATGGAGATTACGTGCTGTGATCAAGGATAAAAGCTCTCCATTAAAATATGAGCGTGTTGTAGGAGATGTTTACCCAGGCTAGTAAAAAAACTTGTATGGACCAAGTCATGTAAAACTACTGCAGTAAAATTCAGGCTGTTACATAACTGACTTACAAACTTACTGACTTACTTCTTAAAAAATTTTCCTGATAATTCTTTGCATGTTCTAGTCATCAGTCAAGAGGATTTACACAAATACTGTACAACTAAACCAATTCTCCTATCCCTGGGTCTACAGTGGGGCACGACGGCGTTGATTTGAGCGAATCGTGATGAGCGGGAAAAGGGGGTGGCGTGTGGGATCAAATCCTGATGATCTTGAGGGAACTTGGTGGATTCATGATGATCGCGCTAATCGTGACTGTCAAAGATTTTGACGTGATTATCGCAGTGTATTTCGGTTTGATGCCACTCGTGACAGAGCGTGGGAATCGTAAGAGAGCTTAAGGGGTAGGGGATCTCCAAGAACTTGGAACACGATTTCTTCAAGTTTCATCTCCTGGATGCCGCCTCCTTTTTATATCCCAATCGTTCTCATAAATCACGGAGCTCCACGCTTTTCTGAATCGCAGAGATCACTGACATCATGGCCCAGTGTGTAAACATATATTATACATTTAGTTTGCCTTAGAAATCTTAGATCCTTAAGCCTTTATTTAAATGACTCTAAAACAATAAAAATGTATTTATTATAATGAGTCTTAATTATTTTCACTGGTTATACGGGTTAAAGTATAATACTGAATACCATGAAAACGAAACAAAAAACGTTATAACTAGTCCTGTAAATGAATTCATTCTACATTAAAATTCAAATAGAAATGATATCATATTTTCCAAACGACAGGCCGCATCACACCACCACCTTGTTATGGATCATTTCCTAAAACAGCAGCGTTTATTCCTTGTGGAAATAAAATAATATGGACGATTGAATGAAAATTCGTTAGAAGCCAAAATCAACACAGGAAACCAATCGGAGGAAAAATACCCCTTTAAAAAGTAAGTGTGGTTCTGTGTATAATTCATGTGACGAATCAGGATCTAAGTGCAGGTGCAGGAAAAGGAAGCACATTTTTGCCCTCAGTGTTCGTGAGTGTTAAAACCGCTGGTGCGTATTCGAAACAGGAGCCTCAACAAAAGTCTTTTTTACTGTCTAAACAATACAGACAATCAACTTCAACTTGAATAAAGAACCATTCTTCCTCTTCAATTACCAGGTTCAGTCTGTCAGCAGAAACAACCGCTTGTGGCGTCCCGCCGCCACTCAGCAACGAGATTTCAGTTTATATATATTTATTAAAAGAAAATAGACAGCACGGTGGTGTACACGGTGGTGCAGGGATTAGAATGTCTCCCCTTGCTTGTGTGGGTTTCCTCCAGGTGCTCCAAGTTTCCTCCCACAGTCCAAATACATCCACATTAGGCTAAACGGCTGTTCCGAACTGTGAGGGTTAATGAATAATAATATATATTGTTAAAAATATAATTATTATGTGTAACTCTTGATTTTTTTCTTTTATTCTCAGCAAGTGAACATTTCTTTCTCTTTAATACACTGCTTACAGATAAAGGTTAATACACTGCTTACATAAACAACCGGATACCAGCAGGAAATATGGCCTTAATAATCGTTTATTTAAAATAATATAAATATAAAGCCCAGATCCTATTCAAAGTCGTCTATTATATATATATATCATTAATACAAAAATGGCCCTGCGATGGCCTGGCGAGCTGTCCAGGGTGTACCCCACCCTCGCCCAGAAGAGATGGGCACCAGCCTCCCTGCGACCCTAATTAGGATTAAGCGGTTCAGAAAATGAATGAATGAATGAATAAATGAATGAATCAATACAAAAATTTTACTCGGATACGCCATGTATAGCCTTATCATTTTATGGCGGCTGCATCGCTGACTAGTTGTCACATGGCTTTCTGAACCGCGATCATTACAACCTCATCCGCACCATGTTTTTCACCAACTGCTCACTATTGTTCGCCATGCAGCCTTCATTTTAAACCGCGCTGAACCGCCTTCAAAAACCACCAGCGCTGTTTGGAACCACACTGAACCAGGTCAGAACCGCCCCCGTCTGAGGCCGCCTTAAGTGTTTTTTTTTCACACCTGCATTTCCTGTATTTTTATCACTTATGATTCAGATCACAGATTTGTTTTCTCGGGTTAAACTACATTTTACCCGTCCTCGCATTGACAGCGCACCCCGTGATACACACCCGTTAACGTCTACCTGTATAATTATAACACCTCATGGGCCAACAAAATAGCACAACAATCGCTAAACGGTGTTTATCGCAGAGTTTTCCTTTGTGAGGCTTTTCATATTCTTCATTCGAAATGCCTGACAGATGTGTCTCCTGATTCATGTGTAGGTTGTTGTTTTTTCGTTTTGTATTTTTTTTTATTTATTGCAGTGCGAATTATCAGTCAGTGACTCTTTATGCTAATCACTGCCGTCCTCCTTTTCTTTCCTGTCTTGTTGGACGCCGAAGCTGAATGTGATTTCCTCTATTAAAGATCCTCGTATTTATTTTGGGGACGGTAGCATGCTGGCGAGCTCTTTGGCTGCGTTCCCAGCGGCGCCGTTTCGGGAGCCTCCTCCTCTCCAAGATGGCATGTGATGGGTGCCAGATGCATGCTGGGAAATAAGAGGCAGAGTGGTTAGCGGCACGGGGTAGCAGGAGCACAGAGAGCACCACATGGCCCATTTTGTTAGTGAATATTGTGTTGATGATGTTAACCGTACAAACAGGAAGATGTCTGATACGCATCAGGGGGCCAGGTGCATGCTGGGAAATAGCAGGCGGAGTAGTTGGATGTGAGGAGTGGAAAGGATTCAAAGCGCAACATGGCTGACCATGAGTGAGATTAAAGCGGTGCACAGATGTGTATTGCTAGACTTTTCAGCTACGGCTCCACAAAATGGAAAGATTGTTGCTTTTCAGAATTCCACAGACTAAAGTTCTTAAGCTGCCGCTGTCCTCCGTCTCGCACTGTCTATCACCTGAGTCTTGTCTCCTCTTCAAGAACATTTAAATTAACCACGAATAATGACTGACTTGAATTTAATTAGCGTTCAATGCATTTCATGACATGGTGCTCATAAAAGTGAATCTGCATTTCAGAATCATTCCTCTAGGAGATGCTCCGGCCAAAAAAAGAAAACGATTCATTGATTATGAGCAAAATGAGAGAATCAGGATGAATATAGAGCGTAGCACTCAAGCCGCAGCCCTGACTCGACGACATGAGCAGCTGCTTCATCAGAAGTTTATACTTTCTATCTGAGACTGATTGGGAGGGAAAATGTGCCCTTTTCTGTATCATTATATCTAATAAACACTGATTCATGATATTTTTATTGACTTTTACTGTATATTATACACAGTATTCTGAATGCTGTATAGAGGTGCTCATAAACAAATCAGCCAAAGAGTAGTGTTTTGGCTAATTTGCGGCAGCCTCCCCACGGCCGTAATTGGGATTAAGCGGCTTAGAAAATGAATGAATGGACGAATGAATGAATTCCATGTCCATTGTTCTCTCGTGGCATGCCGACAGGACACCACTGTTCACATGATGGTTTTGAGTTTGACCTTCAAAATAATGACGCTGTCATGAAAAGCAGTTGATGGAACACTGCTGTATGATTCATGTATCAAATTATTACAGAGAGCGGAAAAAAAAAAAAAAAAAAACAGCCAGTCCTTAATTTCACACTCGGTACTCCATCCAGCACTGTAATTTCACACACATCACGCCATCATGTTGTGAGTGATGTCTGAGCCGCTATCGAGACTATTTTATGAATGGATGCTGTTTTGTGTTTGTACATATTGTATTGTTAAGTGCTCTGTAATAATAATTATAATAATAATAATAATAATAATAATAATAGGTCTGCAATGGCCTGGCGAACTGTACATGTTGAATATCACCCTCGCCCAGATTTGGCTGAGATGGGCGCCAGCCTCCACGTGAGCCTAATTAGGATTTAGCTGCTTAGAAATGAATGAATGAATAATATGTATCAACGCTGTGTGAAACAAGAATAGAAACAGTTGCTAGATCAGGTTTGTTTTCGCGTATCTGCACGCTGCCGGATGCTCACTGACTTGTATTATACAGTAGATGACACATATAGAGCATCCTCATGAGTTCCACCTGCTCTTTCCTTGGGGGTGTTCTTTTTTTTCATCTTCTCTTTAGTTACACCTACCTATTCTCTCTCTCTCTCGCTCGCTCGCTCTCAATATATCTCTCACTTGCTTCCTTGCACATCAGAGATTAAAAGATTCGCTATCTTTCATACAGCAATGATGGCTCAATGCTCAATCTTCTGTACTAATGACTGGAAGGTTGGGATTTGAAATCCGGGGACTTGGTGCTTCAGCAAGATTCATAGCTTCTACCTGCTCGTCTTTAAGCTTAGACTCGGTTCTACCTCACTTAAGACTCTTTGGATGAAGAGTCGACCAAGGAAATGAAAAAGGAAACTACTGAGAACATGATGAAAACATTGTCAAAGAAAGAGAGAAATGACAGAAATAATATAAGATGTGAAAGGGAGTGTGTGCAGGGAGAGTTTCCCTGTCCATAAAGGAGCACTGATATGAAAGACCAGAGGGCAAACGCTCCCTGATAGATGGACCAATAAGATGTAAGAGTGTTCATCCGTGAAGAGGTACATCAGTCGTCATGCCACACAAATATTCGGAGAGAGCTGTCACTGAGCATACAGACTGGGACCCGTTTGCACAATTTGAACTTTGTATGCCTAAGGCGCTCACGGACACTGCGGCATCACTGCAAGTGGAACTGAGGTGGAGGGGGACCTCACAGAGCCAAGAAATTGGTTGCTCACCACGGCACTCAGACTTCAAACTTGGACACTGACGAATGGTACATACGGGATGTGATTATGGAATGTGATTTTAGTGCCTATAGGCTGAATTTGCTCTTTTTGACACCTTGACAAACTCTACATGACAAAAGACCGACCACCTGATCACCTGGATCAACACTTCAAAATCCTCTTGGCTGCCCAGCAACTAATTTACTAATTTAGGGGCATCTACACAACCGTTAGCAGTCTAGCCACTTGAATATTCATTCATTTATTCATTTGCCAAATCCCTTAACCCCCTCCTAATACGGTTACAGGGAGGCTGGCGCCTATGACAGCCAACTTCGAGCAAAGGCAGGTCACATCCTGAACATCTCGCCAGTCCATCATAAGGTCAACATGCACACAACCACACTCATACTCATACCTAGGGGCAATTTTGTACAACCAGTAAGCCTAATGTGCATGCCTTTGGATGTGGGAGGAGAACCGAGTACCCAGAGGAACCTCACGCAAGCATAGAGAACAAGCAAACCCCATAGAGTAATGCCTTCGCCGAGCCAGGGAGTCAAACCTACGACCTTCTTGCTGTGAGGCAGATGTGCTAACTACTTTGCCACCGTGCCACCCCGACATAAATATATGTACTTTTTTTATTTATGACATTTGAACTTAGGCTTCTGCATTCTGCCGTCTTGCTGACTTAATCTGTCGGGCTCCAGTGGTACTGCTCCTTTTGGCAAGTTGACAAAACTCACTTATATTGGCCTGGTTTGGCTCCAACATGAACCATGATACCTTTATATCTTAAGCGCTCCATGGCAACTGGAATGCAAGTATTTCACTGGATTTCTATCAGTAACTCCATCACTTTTTTGTTTTTCTTACCTTAGGAACTCCTTGTACACTTTGACCACTAGATGTACACCTAGGTCTTTTTGCACCTTTGCTTTGGCTTGGTCTGTTCTAAAGTGGAATAATCATTTCTTCTACATTCTTAGCTTTGAAACACAGAAACAAGCTTGAATGGATGGAAAATGAGGAAAAGCATATGATTATAAGACTATGTGTTCCTTGGATGGTTACACAAAAATAACAAAAGAATTTGCCAGAAAATGTTGCTCCTAGTATGCATCCAAAGGAAAACTGATTTCCCCTAACAACTCTACAGCAAAAGTGACTCAGACATGGACATAATGGCCACACACACACACACACACACACACACACACACCATGCACTTATTTTCTTCCATTCTAGCGTTAAGCACCTGGTCCACACACACTCTCGGTCCCCCACCTGCTTTGCATCATCTTTGATGTTTTGATCAGCAGGAGAATAGGATTGAGCAAGAGAGAGAGAGGAATAAAGAGAGAGAGAGAGAGAGAGAGAGAGAGAGAGAGAGAGAGAGAGAGAGAGAGAGAGAACACGCTGACGTGAACGAGTAACGCCTCCTGTAGAAGAGTGCAACTTCTGTGCAGTGAACCAGATTTTATATTTAGGTGTTGCATTCCCGATGCTATATACAGCATGCATGATGATTGTGCTCAGGTTCTTTATCGTATAATTCCTTTAACACCTCCAGTGTGTAGGTGTTGAGTGATGGGACACACTTCTGGTAATTATACGCTAATATACACCTTTTTTTTAACCAAAGCAAACACAAAAGAGCGCACTAATAAAGAGTGAAATAAAGCCATCACACTTTGGGATCGTGGCAACCTCCCATCGATCCACCCTTACAAAACACTAACTGCTCTAATCGATGCCCGTGCTATCACCTAATAGGACCCTGGTAATCCTGTGTGAGGTAAAGATGCTCTACATAATTAGCTAGAGAGTCTAAACGCAGTTTAGCTTAAATGGTAATTTCAAGTAGAAGAACTGATGCTTTGGAGTCTATAATTCAATGTGGGGGAATCTGTGTTGAGCGGCACGGTGGCGCAGTGGTTAGCATGTCCGCCTTATAGCAAGAAGGTCCTGGGTTCGATTCCCGGGCTTGGGACGTGTTTATGTAGAGTTTGCATGTTCTCACCGTGCTTGCGTGGGTTTCCTCCAGGTACTCCAGTTTCCTCCCACAGTCCAAAGACATGCACAGGCCCCTAGGTGTGAATGAATGAGCTCTGTGATGTCACAGAGGGGCCGCTACCACCCTGGGACATTCCACCCACATAGCTTCATGTGCTGGGTCTAGTTTGTGTCTTTGGTAGCCCCATGCGCTTCTATAATCTATAGAATAAATGGTGCCCCAAGATGGCCACCATCAGAGTTCAGATATTTGTTGCAGTCTGGTTCATGTTTATAAGGAGACAGGAGGCTGCAAACCATGTCTGGACGAGGACACTGAAGATTTTGTGAGAAAGACTTGGAGAGATCATGATATGTTAGCTACAAAACAAAGGAAGCAATCTTTAGGCACTTTGGTTCCTTGCATTCAAGAAAAAAAAAATATTTTTTATGTAAAAACTCAATAGCACTGAATATCTGCTCACCCTGGATATACTTGGCGATTTCTTCAGATCTGAGTGTGTATGAAGCTTGCGGTCACTGAGCAGTTGCAGTAGAAGTGCACACTCAGCTCTTCAGGGAGCGTTCAGCCGAGCTGGGGAATGACCACGACCCAAAATCAATAAGGACTGAAATAGAGTAACATGCATTTCTCTCTCTCTCTCTCTCTCTCTCTCTCTCTCTCTCTCTCTCTCTCTCTCTCTCTTTGTGTGTGTGTGTGTGTGTGT